>JAQGAP010000129.1:0-64618 GCA_034697805.1 Orchesella bifasciata
AGACAGACAGACAGACAGACAGACGACGACGACGCGATACAGAGTGATCTTAATATGTACCTAAAGGTACATAATAAGTCATTGAAACGGTTATGCCTCTTGTATACCTAAAGACAACATACTTACTGACAACATGGCACGCAGTGACAAACAGCTTTTATTTGTTTGGCAAATTTTTTGAAAAAATCCATCCAAGTATAGAATATTCAGTCCTCATAAAGCTTTGTAAAATATCTTACGAACCGTTGACTCCTATATATCAAATGAGCCACACAGCATTACATCTGTCGAATGTAATGTATTCTATTTTAGGTGTCTGCCCATTTGGTCAACCAATAAAACCACACGATTTTTAAAGCGTTGCGAAGTTGTAATCCCAATCCTTTAATAGGAGGAGGCTCTCTTCTCTTATTTTTTACCCTTCACCATGATTCTTGCATACATTATGCTAATTTTTTAATTTGCAAGAGCTCTCAAGTATGTTTTATTATTTGTAGCTCGCAAGTTATTATATAAGAGGTTCACAGTGTAACTTTTTTTAGACAGTGCAAAAATGCGTACATTCAACATTTAAACAAACAAATTTGTTTTCGTTTTGGCTAATGACATAATGAATTAAAACCACAGAAAAGTATTTCACGAAAACATTAACATTAATATGTTTTGGGATGACACGAAAATATGCGTAAACAAAAATATTCTAGAATTCTGAGCAGAGATGAAAAACAACATGTCTAATTCAAATCTTCACGTTTTTTGCACGCGTTCATCCGTTATGCAACAGGCGTCTTTTTTGTGCCCTTTAAAGAGGACACACACACGAAAATCGAAACGAAATGCATTCATTCATTCCCTTTGGTCGTAAACAGAAAACGGAAATGAATCAATAATTATGTCTGTATGTAACTAACACACAAGAGGCAGGGTGGCAGAGCTATAGAGCTTGCTTTGCTATATAGTGGAATATCCACTAAAATGAGGAACCTCAATTGATCATCATCACATCAAACCGTACCACTTCACTTGATAGGATGGACACGTCGCTGAGTGCACCACACTTAATTATTTCTGCAGTTTCGGCAATAATCATTAACACTCAAAGGAAGGGGACTACGAAAAAGTAGAGTATTTTATTTTTCGCGTGTAAGCCGGTAAATTATCATTTGAAAAGGATTATTAGAACATATAATGTAGCCCTATTATGAATGTGCTCAGGTTGTAAATTGATCGGAAGAAACTAAATAACGTTTGAAGGGGTAGAATGGCACAAATTCGTGATTTACTATAGTAGTTGCGCTTGTTTTGTTTTGTTGATAAGGGACATTACAACTGCTCACCTTTTTAAGGGAATAACTGATTTAATTGTTGCAAAATGCTTTGTTGATTTGTTGAAAAAAATAATCAGGTTTATGGGCCTACCATTTGGGTATTATCTTTTCATCTGTAACTACCGTATTGTAATCACAACGAAGAATTTTATGTTTCATAAGAATTACGGAGAATCCTCCTATCATTCTTGACGTCATAAATTTTGGGATAAGTAAGATGATCATCATTTATAACCCCACGTATGTAATTAAAAAGGGTCAAAGCTCATCAGATTTAACAAATAGATCGACGATTAAAAGCTCTAAAAAAATGCTTTATGTATTTTCCCTGTTGAGCTGCATTATCATTCTCAATTCATACGACTTGTCAAGTCTCCTGATAAGTACGAACATGCTACCGGCATCATGATGACAATAATGATGAATTCACCTACATTCTTCAATTTTTCATCAGTTTTTGCTGCACTATATCCATTTTCTGCATAGACAACTAGATATATGGATTCACTTCACGTAATGTAACGCATGCAAATCATGTAGAGACAGAGACACAAAAAAACAGAAATAACCAGGGAATACCTGCGAACCCCATATGTATTTGCTCACGACATTATCATACGTGCTTGATGGTAAAGTAAGCTATTGCCACGTGCTTTTTGACACAAGTTGGGTGCACGCACAAGGTACTTTTGTACGTGATTGCAAGGGATTCCTCGACAATAAAAAAGTGCAAGTATGACATGAAATAGAAAAACAGCGCTGAGAGTTGCCACTGCCCTAGTGAAATAATGTACTACGACAGTTAAGGATGTGGGAAAAAGTTATTGGGTGCACTTCCGTTCCACGCTTCCCGACTAATATATCTCATACATTGTACACATACACGTATGTATGTGTCGAAGCGATGCTAACAACAAATCGAACTTGTGTTTTTTTTGCCTACTCCTGGTGATGATGACATGACACCACCACCGCGCATGCCATATAATAGTACAAGTCTTTCAAACCGTTGTGGTGTATGAACTCCATATGGCACACGGAGGAACGCAAGAGAGATGATAAACTTGTTCATTGCTTACAAGAGCATCACTGCCGCATTTTTCGAGGAAACCAACTACTCGCTTCAGATTGGATTGCTTTTGCTTGACAAACACGTACTTCATAACGATGAGCATAATGTGTAGTGTGCCGTATATACCTGGTAAGCAGGTGGGGTACTTTAAATGTATAGTAAAACTTGCACTTTTTACTCGCATGTTTGAATATGAAGGCACATCATTCATTCATTCATTCGTCATTACATAACGTACGCATCATTTATAACTACCATTTCCCTTATATATCGTTTTAGGATTATTATTGCTATGTTTTTTTTATAACGCGTTGTTTTGATGTGGGGTTCGTTGGTTTCGTTTGTTTGGTATGATATAATTGTTTCGTTCCCTTTTATCCTCATTTGTCGCAGCATTATAATGGTAACATCAGGTAGATAGGTGAAAATGTAACGACTGTTTAAGGCCTGTATATGCATCACCGTGCCCTATATGATGCTACTTATTATTATATCATCATCATAACGAAATGGTCACTGTAATATACGGCAAGCTGGTTGTTGACTACAATATTTTTTTTTCATTTCAAAGCTTGTAATAATCATAATAGTAATATTCATATTTGATGTGATTTGGGAGATCACCACCGGCAGCCACTTATATAAACTTCCATCGCGATCTCGATAACCAAGTCAGTTTGCTTCAGATCCTCATCTGGAGATCACCAAAACAAAGAAATTGTTTGAAAAAATACGACAATTTCCGAAAATTAAAGGACCATTTCTGTGATCTTTTGTTTTCAAAAGATATTATTTGTTACCGTTCTCTGAGTTTTGTTGCTTCAGTCCGAAGGACTTCGCAAAAAAGAAGTTTCTCAAAATGGCGAACCTATCTGGAACTGTTGCCCTTGTTGCTCTGGGCTTAGGATTTCTTACTCTTGCTGTAAGTAAACAAAATGGATATTAATATTATAAGTGAACAATATACCAAAAAAACACGTTAGAATCAGTTTACCCCGAAAACCCAACTTTCATTTTCAGTTGATTTACTGCTACCACATTAGTAGCCACAAGATCATAACTTGTATTTCGAGTGTGAAAAGTTGGTCGGCTTGTAGCTGATGGGGTTAAATATGGAACGTGTTGTGAATTACTAGTAGAAAAGATCTGATAATTTATGATAATGTTGCAGAATGCCGGAGGTCTTTTCTTTTCCCGATCTGGCTCTGGCGGTGGAGGTGGCTGGGGATGGCCAGCTGCTGGTGGATACGGTGGTGGTTGGGGAGGATGGCAACCTCAAGTTCAAGAGGGGTGGGCTGCACCAAAGGTAATTGAGCACCACAGGCACGTCTACAAGGTCCATAACCACGATCTCCACGAACATAAGGTGAATATCTCAAGTCACAAAGCCTCCAGTTCTAGTTGAATGCTATTAACTTCAACAGCCGTATAAATCACTACTTGTTTTTACTAGGTATTGAACCATGACCATCATCAACACAAGGTCCATGAGTACAATCAGGTAAAGAGAAGTTTGACCAAAGAAATTGCATAATATGTTTTGTGTAAAGAGACAATTTTATCATGGCCAACTTGTTTCTGCAGCACAAGAAAGTCATCAACCGCGACCATCTTCACAAGCATCATCTTCACATTCACAACGTTCATCGTCATTTGCTCAACCGTCACAGAATCCATCAGGTACAGTATTACAGTAAATGAGCAAAAAATTACTTGACGATCTGAAGACACACCATCTGATAAATGAATTGCTTTCCTTCTCTTTCTTCTAGCACAATGTCCACAAGCACAACTTGCATGTAACCCACGTTTTGGAGCCAGTCATTCACCAATACCACCAAACTCAACACAAAGTACACCCATATGTCCAAGATGAGCACAAGGTTATCCCACACCATGAGACTGTTTACAAGCAACACGAACATCAAGTCAAGGCTCAACCCGTTCTTGTGGAGCACAAGGGATGGCAAGCACCTGCCGTAGCTGCCGCTCCCGGATGGGGATGGGGTGGAGAAGAAGCCGCTGGAGGTGGTTACGAACACAACCACGAAGGTTACCGTCGCAGTGACACCAACGTTGCTGAGGAATCTGCTCCAGTTGTTGCCATTGTTAAGCCTGATGCCGAAGTCAAGAAGCCAGTTGCTGTCCTCACCCTTCAGCCACCAGCCGAGGTTCCAGCAGCTCTTATCTAAGTCAGTCGCCTTCTTTCTCTAGAGGAACATCTATACAAGCAAATATACCAAAAATGTCTTTTTTCTCATCTTCCCCCAAATACTTTCATTAGGTCACAGTTACTATATAGAAGGGTCCTCAGACCGTTTTTTTACAAAGTAAGCAGTTCAAAGCACAAAATTACTTCCTCAAAATCCCAAACTTTTACTGATGATTAGGAAAATCTAGAAAAATGGGACATTAGTGACTACATTGAGTAGTGACTTTTGGCAAAGACAGTTGAAGAAAGCGCATTTACTTAATTTCAAAAGTTTTTCTCTACGCACACTGTACACTAGTCAAATGCCTCCGTACTTTGAAATGCTGAGGGCTTCCCATTGTGCTTTTGAAGTGGATTGATAGTTTAAATGTCTAAATGATATGAATATAATTATCATATCATTTAAGCTGTAACACCTGACCACTGACAAGATACTTTGAGTGCCTCAGCATGGCTAAAGTAATGAAGCATTGAAATCATGATAATGATTATAATTACGCCAAAAAGAATTAGTGACATTTTTTTGTTTTCAAAAATCTACTATGTACCGTACCTGCATTTACGTAAGTACGTAATACCTTCCCTCTCAATAATTTTTGTGCAATTACTTCCGAATACATTCTTTTTTAAGTAGACATATATATCTAGCCGTAAGTCTGTTTTTGCCACCTGAATGAAAGTTTTTGAAGCGTGTATGTGTGCATAGTATAATGCGACTACTATGTGGAGGAATCTCATCTCATCAAGTGGATAGGTGAGTGTGTGCAAAGGAATGTGTAAAAAGTGACGATGATTTTGCCAAATGGAATGAATGGAAAAGGGTGAAATATTTTCGCTTTCGTTATTGTTCAAACGAGTGTGTTTTATGGGATGATGTGTGTAAGCAACTTGATACAATTTTTGTTTTGTTTTATATGGTTTTTTCTTGATTGGGCATTAGCTCAACCGAGAGAAGCTGAATGAATGGGTTTAATGTGTGAATGTGTACGCGTGCTTGCTTCAAGACAAACATGGAGAAAATGATTGGTTCATATGATTTTCCCTTTTTTTAGCAATTTTATATGAAATAAGCTCTTAGCTCTGTTTTCTAATTGTTCACATTACATGATTGTTCGTTGAAAAATGAAAAGTTATAATGAAGAAATACAGTTCTAATTTTTAAAGAAAAAAAATTGAATTCTTTGTTTTATTTGCATGTTAAATCAAATCAGCATAATACCTCATGCAACTCTATTTACCAAGTCATTGTTTATCATATCTGACACGATTTGGCATACTTTTCTGAGCTCACTTTCAGCTTGTATGGTGACTGGTGACATTTACTAATGTTGACAGTCACAATCGCACTTTTGATATTGAGCGCTTAACACAATAATAGGTTAACAGCATTCCGATAATCAAAATCTAATATATATACATGACATAACACAATCTTTAATCTTTTGAGTTGCTCTAGTTCGTGAAATGAATGCAATGAAATATGCATTGACAACTTTGGCATTGTGTTTCTCTCCACTTATTTATTTCAAGACTAAGCCCTACTTAGCCACTTTTATTGTGTGAACATCTATCATTGTTTATCAGCAAATAATAACTGCATTGAAAGTTCTTGTATCTCAATTCAATCTGACTGACTTCAAATGAGTCAATTCAATACATGCTGAATGATGCGAGCTGTCAATTGACAAACCTATCATTTCCCTTTTCTCCGACATAACATGAAGGTGGGGTTACGGAGCCATCAGAAATCATCGTCATCCCTATCAACTTGCTAAAAATGCAAATTATAATAGAATCATCATCATCATAATCATACGCTCCACTACACTCTCAGCAGGTGTCAAATGCATAGATTTAAACAAAGTCAAAAGTATTCATATATTTACCTATATAACTTGGCACATGCTATGTGCACTCAAGATATTATTCCAACTCTAAACAACAATCGTCTTCTGAATTTACAAGGGGCTCAAGAGTTATATAATGATAAAACGTTGTGCTAAACCTTATTCCACGCCATTTTAAACAGAAAAAAGAGACATTATGCGCGTATAATGATTTGACGCATAATCCCACGTAATAAGAGGCTTCATTAAATGCTGACTACTACTTTTTTCGACTGTCATAATACATGTCATAAATAAACCGTATGTGATGTCGTTCCTTTTGGCAATTGACAATTAGGAAATGCAACACCAAACCCCACTCCAATCCACACACACAACACAACAACCATCCCAGAAGGGAAGGATGAAGCAAGGAAGTGAAAAAAGGAAGAGAGGAAAAGTACATATATTCTTTCCTGCATTTCATCAACTTTTTTTGTGTATGCCCTCATACAAAACATTGTTTTTCATACCCAGTGACGCAGAGTGATCTCTCATATGACATGGATTACTTATGGCATGGCGTCGTCTTGTTATTATGCACGAAAACTAGTCGCCTTTGTAACATTCCATTTCTTCCCATTGTTACATTATAAACCGTAATATTAACGTTTTTGGCAGCCAAAAATCATTCTCACAGTGGGATCCGTGTTTTTCTTTTGCTCCTACTATATGCCAATGATCAACATCATCGTCATCATCATCATCCCACTCAATTTTAAACATTAATATGCTTACACCGCAAATAACACTTTTCAATTTTTCTTCTAACGAGGACAACCATGTCATGTTTTTCTTATGCTGCTCCTATCCTAAAAGCTGTATTCATATTCATTCAATTCAACCCTATCTTTCATTTCATATGTCAATTGATAAAGTGAGTTTTGCTCCTGTTTAGCAATCTTTAATAAAGACTTGCCTTCTGAACTTTTACATTTTTAACAAAACGTGTATAGCTCTGTGTTGTGTACCTCACCCACCATACTTACGTGGTAGCTGCTAATTTACATCCATGCTTCATTGTGATTAGCCCCCAAAATATTTTACACTTAATTATGTTTTTGCAATAACCAGCATGGAGATAATTGGTACCATTATTTGACAAGCCTGTCACATTTTCAACTTTGCTAAGTAATTAGGGGATGATCTGTTTGATTGGCTTTTAGAGAGCAGAATGGAATAAGAATGAGTGCTTAAATTTTTTAATGAAGATGCTAGAAAAGTTGTGTGCACAATTATTACATAATTTAATTTTAGGTTGATTCAATTATATTCATCGAAATTATGTATATTGACAATTGACAACCTTTTATTACTTTGCTCTTGTTAAGCATAGTGTGGAGTGTATATCCCAATTGATTTTGATTGCGCAAATGTATTAATAACAATGCCATTATGATGACACGCAATAACTTGTTGATTTGATTAAGTCATGGTGGATTTTTTGGTTTTGTGGAGATTGTATTTTCTCGACATGACGAAATGAGCAACATCAATAAAAGGCCATTGATTTTATGATGACTATGACTGTAGCCGTAACACCCCCAGGCATTGCGATGTAATGTCATGATAAAGTGCAAAATGGATGGTCGAAAGTGCACTTTTCCTTCATTTGCCATTTATCCACAAAAAGAGCTGAATTCTCTGCAATCTGATATTCTACTTTTTGCTTGCGAATGTCGAACGTGTCGAGAATAATATGATGAAGGAAAAGTACGTTGACAAGATCCTTTTTCATTCATTGGTTGACAATGGATTCCGTAAGCAATAAAACTGATCGCTTTATTATTAATAGATTTATTTCCCAGTGAGCAAGCAAGACCACACAACACAACACAACGAATGGTCAAAATGTATTAGCCTTTCCCCAAAAACAGGCATTAAGGGCTTATTTCGGACATGCTCGTCAGTTCTTCATTTCTGTTGGTCGTGACATAAGAAAACTTTCATAACTTCTTCAAATAAGGAACGTTACATATATCATCATCTCCATCCTACTTATATCTGCATAATTATGGCATTGCCGGTGTAAAAACATCTTTTAGACATTTATGCATGATTACTTTGATTACGTACTTCCTTCCTTCCTGAACTAACATGGTTTTTTTTGCCGACATTGGCTGACTGACTGCTATTTATTTAATGAAATTCCTGCACCCAGTTCGGTGTATCAGGTATCTTTTACTTTAAAAAACTGGTCGTGTTGAGTGCAAAAAAGGGTTTCCTCAGTCTGTACGAAGTCGACTCGTTCTTGTTGTTTTTACGTTACCATTGATGTATGTAATTTGCTTGACATTTTTGGCTCGATTACAAATAAAAAACTGAAAAAGGAAAATGTATTCTCAGAATGACATCATATATTATAATCAAGAATAAGTAATTCGGATACAGAGGAGCGTGAATATGTGAAGTAAAGAATGGGGTACAACCCACAACATCCGTAAGACTAAAAGTACTGAAATGAAATTATGCAAATGAATGGAAATTAGGTTCAGATGCATAACAAATTTACAGTTTTTACAGCTTTTCGCTACCACTAATTGTGATGATGACACTGATAGCAAGACTGCAATGTTTATGGTATAGTAGAACAAAAGTATTATGTCAGACTGCAACTTGCATCTAGAATACAGATTGTGGATCGATGGATGGATAGTTGATGGTGTTGATTTTTTATGATTATATTATCATCCCTATTTTTGGGTGTGAGAAACAAATTGCATTGCATAGCTCATCAATTTCGCTGTTTTTTTACATAAAGTTGTAAAATTTAAAAAAATATAGCAGCTCAACTCGCCCACAATTTTCTTATCCGACAAAGAAGCCCACATATAATAATTTTTAATTATTCATATGCGACTCATGCGACTGTATAGTAATAAATAAGCATTGCAATTCCCTTTGACTGATTTTCACACAATGTGTGCCATTTATCAACCCCATCTCTTTCAAAACACACATATCTGAACTGCCCATAAACGCAATTAACAGCTCCTCATGCTTCTTGCTTTGCTCTCTACTTATAAATGAAAAGTGAAAAACTGGCACCGAAATCCTGATGAAGTTGACAAATATCACCATGAGTCAAGATAACAATGAAGACATACGATGTTTAATAAATGCAACATAACACACAATACAAAAGACGAGAAGGCTACTTAATCTGTCATCTTAATCTTCAAGGAAGCAAGTGCAATGTATCCCTGTTTTTAATTGCATATAATTCACTCACACATTCTTTCCATTCCGTGCATTTAACTCTATTTCAACTTCAACCATCATCTATTTAACTTTTACTGTTTTAACGTTGCGTAAAATGGAATGGTCAATAATAATCCTGTAGCTTTGAAATAAAAAGCTATATACCTCCCAGCATTATATCTACCTACCAATGTGACAATTTTCACATAGTATCATCACGACTCGTGACCAAAATTGCACTCATTTGAAAAATAGGAAATGCGTATTTTGCCTTACATTACATAAAGGGCAATTAAAAGATAAAGATTTCATGATTGACACAGTTTTTTACATATAAAGAAAAACCATTACAACAGTGGTGGAGCATGAGGAGTGGAAAAATTAAGTCATTTTGCGTGATTTGATGTAGAGATATTTTCTTTGAAAAACAAATTGTGTGAATGACTTACAATTACCTATGGATTGAGAAACAATAGTGCGTCTCAACAAAAAAGGAAAAATACTTTCTTACGCATGGAAATACCACCATCATTATTGGGAGGAGTACTCAATAAAGCCATTAGCAGATAAGTATTATGTATTGACGGAGTTGAGCAAAAGAAGAAAAAAATACTACAGACAGATTCTGAGAGATGATAAAGGCACGGTGATGAGATGTTATGAGGTAGTTAGCCAAGTGTCAACAATGCCAATTTGATGACCTCTGATCTCTTTTCTTATTATAATTGTTGCGCCTCGTGTAAAAACAGGCTCGTGGAGGAGAGGAACAGTACAAATCGTCTTCTACTCCTCTTGTACTCTCCCATCAGCATTCGCTATATGCGATTATCAGCCAGCCGGTTTCCCATTTATCATTGAATAATTACACGCCAAAAGGAACAACGGTGGACCCATATTTTACAATGAAATTTTGGAAATCTTCCACTCAAATTACATATTATTACTCTGTATTAAAAGATGCATTACGGAACATCAAAAAGTATAATTTTCGAAGCTTTCAAACTTCTGCAGTTGTTTTACCGATTAAGTTCGGCAAATCTGTAAAAGACAAAGCCTAATCAGTTTCATCGAATCCCCAAACAAATATTCATTTGTCATGTCATATGCCTAAATACTAGCACCAATTTATCTAGCCCATCTTTTGCATAATTGCATTTTTATAAGGATAGGGCAATCTAATAGGTATCTAAGCTATGCTGACGACAACTTACATAATATACAAAGATGTGCTGAGCTACCAACCGCCCAAGGTATTGTTGGACTTGTGACTGCACGTTACGATTTATGGTTTGATTTTTATAATATGCATATTTTATTTTACATACATCAATACAAAAAATAAAGCAAACCAGTACAGCCGCTTTTGACGTTACATTATTATTGACTTACGTGCAATGGAGTATAATAGAGAAGCTTAACTTTTATTGCTTGCAGCAACATCACCAAACACCCATAAAGATGGTGGTAATTTGTGCCATAAAAACAATAAAACGAGAGGAACTAAGAGTACATTTTTTATTAAAGGAAGAATTGTCACAGTCACTGTCTCGCAGAATACAAATTAATGAGAGGCTCTTTAAAACGCTCACGGTTATCATTCAGATGGCATCTTTTTAATTTTTGACATGATTTTTCAAATAACTCATCAAACCCTTAGTTTTTCGTCTCATAAGGAAAATAAACAATGAAAGCATTTTCTGTAATTTGTGCAAAGTAAATAAATTAAAATGTTGTGGCTTGCCCACCACATTCAACAACGCTTCTGCAGTCCCTGCCTGTCATGAGTAGATACATTGGTCAGCCACAAATATACGTGACAGTGTGGACATGCCAAGCTTTATGACATAACCACTTCAAAATCCATATACCTATCTCATCCCCATTCAAAAAACAAAGATGTGATGCTAGCTGAGCCGTTGTCTTTGTAAATCTTCTTTGGCTTCTTGAGAAACCCTTTCATTTTGAAATGAAATACAGGCATGCAAACCAAAGGTTATGAATCAGAAGACGATCCCATTTTGAATCGTACGAATTACAATTATTTCAAGAGTTACAAAGGGCATGGCAGTTTACAATGGTTACATATTTTATATTTTATCCCTGACTGATATACCTGGCTCTTTTGGGAATTTATAGAGATAAATGGTTTCAAGGCATTATATCGTAATCGCATTATGAAATATGGTTTTTCTTTATACGGATCAAATGCTGTGTTTGGAAGATGTTGAAAGGAAATGACGATATGATATCCCCCAACACCTTGATTTTCATTAGCATAGTATTATATTGCTGTGTTGTAATCGAATTTCGAATGACAACAAAATCTTTAACAAACAGGGCAGGGAAATCTTATTAACGAAAGTGAAGATCTGAAGTTACAGAATGTGATATATCTTACACGCTAATGAGACATTTGATTTATGATGATGACATGCTGCTGCACACATGCGATGCGTAAACGAATGAAACCGTAAAAACATATTATTTGTGAGTACTGTGCACAAATAGTTATCTATATCATCTTGATTGTTAATACAAAACAGCGGACATTTGAAACTTACGAATGTACAATAACAAACTTTAAATGTTGAATGTCCGTCAAATCTACTTAAAACATTTTCTCTAGGACATGATATGATGAGGCATTTTAAAATCAGAATGGTCAGTTGAATAGGAAGTAAATGTACAGACCGCAAATTCAAAATTGCAAATTAGGAAAAGCCCGAAGCCTTCCTCTTGGGTGCCGCAGTTGTTCCTACAGTATTCTTTGACTAGCTAGAGTACTTATATGCATGACGTCGTTACATGCTGAGGTGTGCACCTAAACTAACGCACTATCCTAAAGCTGTTGAACTTCCGGTTGAAACTTTATCTAGTTAAAATTAATACAAATACCAATCTGGAATAAAGTATAAATCAATGCGGACTTTCGTCTCGCACAAAGCCTTGAAGTGTTTAATCTAAAAGATAGGTTCGATTACTGTGTATTAGCATTAGAAAATTGTATGATTGTGTTTTGTTTTTACATGTAAAACTTATTTTTGCGAATAAGTTGCATTAGCATGTATTTTGTTTAAAAAGTAAATGCTTAATAGTACTCGTTATCCATACTCGGTCATAGTGTTTACGTTGACCTACCGTCGTTTTCCTTCATGTAGTTCAGTTTTTAATTGTAATACTTACTTGTAAGATTTTATGCTGAATTATTCATTCATTATAGATAGAGTTTGCAAAATAAATTGCATAATATAATGAACTCGGCCGCTGCCGTTGCTCGAAGCTAGCTTTAAAGTCCTTGGTGTGAGGTGCTGAATAAGGAACTATTACCGGCTACTGACATATAATGGAAGTGAACTACAATAATTATATTAAGGAAGATTAAAGAAAGAGTTTTATCTGTCATCAACACAGTTTGAAACAAAGGAGCAGGTCGAGAGATTACAGCGTGAAAAAAGAAGTTGTAATAGTCTTGCTGATACACATAATATATATCTGCATAGTTTTTGCTCATAAAATTAGTAAGTGCCGACTCCCGAGTATCAAATATCATCATCCCACGTCATTACCTCAGTCTCAGTCGGTTCTACCTTTAGTCTAGTCTTTACGTGTTCCTTTGAAATATGCAGCTATTAATGTTCTGCCAATTTGTTAGGTAGTTTGTCAAAGATTTTGCAATGAGTAAACATTTCACATGTTATCTGTCACTGTCTTAAACTAGCCACACTTCCCATCATAAGAGTGATAAAGCGTTTAATTATGAACATGCGAATAATTATTAAAAATGTATCAATATGTGTATAATTAAGTACAAATTATTTATGTGTATTATTTTCAAATAGACATGAAAAGGTAACGTCTTTACATCATATTTATTTATTCATGTTCTTTGTTCTTATTTGCAACACAAAACACACCCCCATTTAAAAAACAAATCATACATGAACGATGATGGATTAATGCAAGTTATGTTTAAATAATATACTTATAATGCCAATAATTTCCTCAAATTCCAGTAATCGAAATAAAGTTTCTTAAATGTAGAAGTAGCAGATATGATTCATTTCATGATCTAAAATCTTCGAGAATAAGTGCGACAGCAGTATCCCAGTTTCTTGCATTTCTCACACATCTCAGATGGATGAGGTGGGCCATCATCCTTATCCCCATCTCCCTTCAAAGTGCTCTATAAAACCACAGATTTCGTACCGTCAATTAAGTATTGGTGAATTGGGCGTACTATGATTCACATTTTAAATGTTATTAAAATGCATTGGTCATGTACAAACCTGCTTATAAGGATATACATTAATCCTGCAACTCTGGCACTCCTGCCCCATGTTTGCCCAACTGTTACCAGACTTCCACTCTCGTCGACACATTGGACACCGAAATTCACCAAAACATCGGCGATCCCCTTGATAAGGCGTTAATTTTTTCGGAGTTTCGTCAGCCATAGTTTAAAACGAATTTAGAAAAGTGGCCCTAATATTAAAGCAAAATGCTCATACAAATAGTTTAGCTTCGATCTTGATTGAATACCTAGCACCGAATTAACTGAAAGAGATGTTCAGAGCACTGGTGGTGAACTCAGAATGAGAAATGTATTGTAGGTGTAGCCAAGCTTTTTGTTTAATTAGGTACGTATTTGGGTGAACGTTTTTAGTGTTAGAAAACGTTTTATCGCAAGCATGAATCATTCATGATATGATGATCGTATTAAATTCTTACTTTTATGCCCAATCAAGTTGTAAAAACTCTCTTCAACTCAGCATAATATGTACTTTGTCATAGTCGAGTCTTTCCTTGTGATGATGACTCCATCAATTTTGCAGAGAAATGTAGCTGCATACAATTCACTATACATTTTGTATATCAAATGACCTTCACATCATATCAGTGATAGTGTATTATCGGATCCAACTAAAATGCAATTTTTTTCCTGTTGCAGAGCTGCGTAAATAAGTTTGAAAGTATCAAACATTTATGCATACTATTCAGCACAAAGCTAAAAATAGTCACAAAGCATTCAGTTGTAAAATACGAAACACGACACCACTTTCAGCTCTTTGGACTCGTTGCACATGCATATGCATAGACACAAAAAATGTTCAATCAAACAAAGAACACTTCTTTACTGTAATTTTCCTAATAATTCCAATTAGGACTCTTTTTACAAGAAGGTGCAAGTTTGAGATTATTTTGATGACGTATCACATAAAATGATTTAAAGTAACCTCATGCTTGTAGAAATCCGTTTCCCTAAATTATTTTTCGAAAATCAGGCTTGGGCGTCACGTCGGGTGACATGGATTACCTTTTGAAGCATAAATTCATGCTATCTAGTATGCGATTAAGTGCTGGTTAAAGCGAATTGGAAACAGCGAAGCTCGACACCGTTACTGGTATATTGATATAACGAATACTCGCAAACTGGTAGAATCAGTATCAGAATCAGTACCATTCAGTGCAAGAGCTGATTTTGACATTTGATTGGTACAGATAAACAATCAGTCATTTGTCAAAAAAGGAAAACAAGATGGATTCATTTGTGAGTCTATTTGACCCTGCCAAAACAGAGGAGTCCCCAACCACGGCGACCATGGACCTCCGTGAGGTTTCAAGTGTTCCAATTCCAGCGTCTGACGATCAAGTGTCCCCTGACAGTTTTATCCAGCACTTGCCACCCGAGCCCCAAGTAGGAAATATTGAGTACAAGTTGAAGTTGGTAAATCCAACAAGGCATCGTTTCGAGCACCTGGTAACTCAGATGAAGTGGCGCCTACGTGAAGGTCAAGGGGAAGCGATATACGAAATTGGAGTTGAGGACTCAGGTCTGCTGAGGGGATTGAATGAAGAGGAAATGAGTATCAGCTTAAGAACTTTAAATGAAATGGCAAAGAAATTAGGAGCCACAACGACAGTTCTCCGACGCACCGTTTTACCTTGCCAGCCAGGAAACAAGACACGTGTGGTTTCTGAAGTGTTGATAAGAAAGTTGGCTGATGACTCCTCCAGTATCGATGTTCGTGTGGCAGTGATGGGGGCTGCGGACGGTGGGAAGTCAACCCTGTTAGGAGTAATCACTCAGGGGGAGCTAGATGATGGAAGGGGCAGAGCGAGACTTAACATGTTTAGACACCTGCATGAAGTTCAATCCGGAAGAACCTCATCCATCAGTCATGAAATTGTTGGATTTGATGACCAAGGACGGGTTATCAATTATCAAAAGGGGAGTGCAGAAACTATATGCGAGACATCTTCAAAATTAGTAACCCTAATTGATTTGGCTGGTCATGCAAAGTACCTTCGGACAACAATTCGGGGCGTGTCTGGCTACTCACCCCATTACATCATGTTTGTCATAAGCGCAGTTCCTGGAGTTACAAAGATAACGAAGGAGCACTTGTCGTTAGCGGTTGCATTGAGGATACCAATGATGATTGTTATAAGTAAAATGGATCTCACGACTGAAGAAGGCCTTGATAAGATACTGATGGATGTAGAGAATCATTTGGCTGATGTAGGATGTAAAAAGACACCTAATCGAATATGTTCAGAAAATGATGCCATCTCGATCGCTGCCACCCAACCAAGCGAGGAATTGCTTCCATTGATAAGCTTATCAAATGTGACTGGGGAAGGCTTATCATGGCTGTTAAAACTTCTCTTTTTGCTGCCACCGGGTCTTAGTGCTGCTGAACGAGAGCAGTTGGAAAAGGAGCTTCCCGAGTTCCAGATAGATGAAACGTTTTGGATTCCAGAAGTCGGCACCATTCTTGGTGGACTGCTAACTCACGGAGTGATAAAGGAGAAGACATCAATGCTACTTGGACCATTGGCTGATGGGTCCTTTCAGCCGGTTCATGTCAACTCTATTAGAAGACACAAAACGCCATGTCTCACTGCCAGAGCTGGTCAGAGTGTGTCCGTCAGTTTGGATTTGGAGGTGGATGGACTCAGAAAAGGAATGGTTCTTGTGAGCCCCCAGTCCTGCCCAAAAGCAACGTGGTTCTTCCAGGCGGATATATTTGTGGTGTATCATGCGACTGCTGTTTGCAAGGGCTTTCAGGCAACCGTGTATATCGGGAATGTTCGACAGACGGCAAAGATTGAAGAGATTTTGACAGTATCTAGAGTGTCAACGAATGAACGAGCGTCTGTTGTTTTCAGACTAGTAAAGCATCCCGAGTACCTGAAAGTCGGCTCCAAAATCGTCTTCTGCGCTGGAAGCTCCAAAGGATTTGGTACTGTGGTCCATCTATATCCTTTTGAAACGAAAAGTCCTATTACACTTTGAATTACCAGAATCTCAAAATAAATTGAACATGAAATAATGTGTGTTTGTAGCCTGTTAAGATCTTGGTGACTTCAATAAAATCTGCTATACAATGTATAATGTATTTCAAGTGCTGTAAACATTAATCATTTCTTTAGACATGCATGCATGGATATACGATATACATGTGTAAGTAGCAGTTATCCTTTGTACTACGTTGCAGATTTTTTATTACATTTTTCCACAAGTAAATACTGATTGTACTCGTGACGTTTTAGATTCTTATAATCTATAGTTTAAAAAGCGAGTGATCTCCGTGAAATGCGAAATCCGTTTGCTAACCTCGCCTGTTTTCGGACTGAACTACGCATTCTCTTAAAATTTCTTGCTTACTAAATATTTGTTTTTCTGACCTGCCATGACCTGTTATTGCGACGCAGAAAGTTGATGAATGAATTCGTAGATAATACAAAATGGATAGAAAGGATGATTCAGGTTCAATCAAGCTTCTCATATAAAACCATCTTACCTACAGTGGATGATGTTTAGTATAACATTTAGGCACCTTTCACCATTATATATATTATTTATAGTATAGCTTCTTTCAGTAGCCACACTAATCATTCAGTTGTAAGCCCGTCATACGGTAGCTACAGGAAATCAAAACTTTGGAGGAAAGTCTTTGTCCTTACTACCAACTTTATGGTAAATCAATGATACCATAACAGAACAGTTAAGCTGATTTAACTTGATGTAGGTTATAAAATCATGTAGCTTCTTTCCAAAGAAGTCTACTACAAACTATACCCATCGAAAATGGAAAATGATGATTCCAAAGGGACCCTTGCCTAACATTAAATATTTGTTTCAAGAAGCATTCTTTTTTGTCATTGTTTTAGTAGCCATACTATTTCGCTATAAATCACACTTCCTTGTGCCTGGCCATGGTCCTGGGTCCATGAAAAACAAGTTATTTCATCATTCCATCGCTGTTGTTTATATAGTTCATATTCGTACATATCTACATGTTTGTGCCTTTAACCTGTCTCTGTCTGTTCAGACAATAGTTGAAATGGAAAAAAACCTCTAGAACTACACGTACATTATACAATCAAAGGTCTTCATCTTCACTTCTACTGAATACTGTACATTTATGAGCTATCCCACCCAAATAAAAATTCGTACACCAAGCATGTTTTCCAGTCTGGATGTATTTACGAAAGATGTTGAAATCAGGTTTCGGGAAGAAGTAAAACTTGCTTGAATCTTTGGAAAGACAGACAGCACAATCAAACCGTGGTCAATTCGGCTTAGTAAATCAGTTCGAGAAAAAAAACTGAGAAAGATTTGTTCACCTCAGAGCTGAGCTGTGACACAGCTTTGGCTATAATCTCAACCACATCATAATATGATATTATCATTAAAAGCAAGTTCATCCTATTTAGCATGCCAAACTGAAGCCGACGCTAGATCAAATATACTGAGATAAAATAGATTTCGTCTTGGAATTTTTTAGGAAGCGAATTGGTTGCAGTGACAAGGCCAAGAAAAGCGTCTCTTGGTCATGCTCCTGTTGCGTGAAAGCAATTTTAGCATTCCAGGTGCGAACATCGAATTGCATTAATTATCCAACTTCTGAATGTAGTTTCGTTATTGAGTTTGCCAAAGCCTTTGTTTCAGCTTCAGCCCTACCTTGTACAAAGGTCAAGTTTATTAGGAAACTTGGACTTCAGTTAAGACGAAGTATGGATTCAATGCAAAATACCATCAAATACTTCTTGAAGCAAAAGGATGGTTATAGCGTGTGTACAATTGTACACGAATTAATTACACAATTGCATGCAAGAGGGGAAAACGAAATTTGACATATTTGTATAATGGAAACTAAGCCCTCTTAAAACCAGTTCAATTTAAAATTGAAATAATTACACAAAATATGTACCTACCAACTTTACACAACTTATATAATGGCGACATGAATTTGGGTTATCGCGAAGAAAAAGTTTTTACTCCGCATTTTTTGTTTTTTGCATGAACTGGAGATGGCTCGATATATATTGCGCATTGCGATTGCGCAACTCATTCAGTAAATTTTGATACTGACACTACTGCCAATTTTTTTGCGATGTATTTGTTGTTGCTACAAAAGTCATTATTCATACAGGTGGACATGATTATCTCTACTGTAGTAGTCTATATAGCTCATTACTCATTAATCGAAGTGGCTTACATATATGACGACAATTGACTTGAAATTGTTTAGTCCAGTTTCTACTTTGTCTGAAAGACTTATTACGTCTAAGCATTTTTTAGTATAGTGCACAAACATGAGCATTGACATGTTGAAACCTTGAAATCTATTGCGATCGCAAATACCTTTTACTACTTACTTCTGCGTCCACTGACCGACTGGATATATAAAGAAAGAGATGAGACTGGGCAGAATTCTACGATTATACAACATACACATCTCTACAACATTTTACTTTACATTGTACTAGACATTTTATTTGTGCACGTCAAGAAAACTGTAGCAATAAATATGTAGTTTTTGGAATCAACCGTCTTAACAGGCAACTTCTATACCTATATTTTTTAACTTCATGATCTGCTTTCTTCATTCTAGGTGACAGTAAGTGCTCTTGAAAATGTATAATGTCTCTAATATCTAATATATTAAAATGGTTGAACTGGCACTATTTATTGCATTCTATTCTCAGAAGATATACGCATGCATTGTTTGTGCAGATTTACATTCATATATTGCATGAGAAAAACAATGAACAACGCAATATTATTGGAGAAAACAAAACATACTATATACTACGTTCGCTGTATTGTATTATGTATTGCATCATTTCATTTCTACGAATATTCATTCCATCGTCACCCGAAAGTGCAATGCAATGTTTATATGCAACAACATGTATGCCCCAAAAACTGCCACATGCTCTCTGGACAAACGAACTCGGTCTGCTTAAGAATTTGCTGACGCCATAAGATGCTTGTTTAATGTCGCATTACATTGGTTCTAAGGATTTTTGACTGAACGTTATCATCCTATTCAGCCAGCCCCTGTCCAATCGAATTTATTGTTATATTACGATGAGATGAAATTTATCATGCAAAACATTTCATGCAACTGATGCTTGCGTAATGATGATATTAAGAACCTGAACCGATTACTTTTTAATATATGCAAAACCTGAACCTCAAGCTGTGACCAATCGGTCCAAAATCTTGAGCGAATAAAAGGACCAGGTAAGCCATGAAATGCTTTTAGTTTTATGCTACCAACCTCTTGGAGAAGTTTTACCTGTTTCAGTTCAGAATTATTATTGAATTATTATTTTTTATCTCAAACAATATCAATCTACTCAGACATATTTACCTATACATTGTTCAGCAAAGCAACGACCTGATCAAAACCGAAAGTAAAATTTTGTCCATTAACAAGTACATAGGAAAGCACAAAAGTTAAAAGTTTCGGCAAGGAAAGTGAAAATGCACAGCTTTAAGGAAATCGTGGCCAGGCTCGTCATAGTGGCAAATGTTTTGATAATTGTCGAGGTTTGCTAACAAAAATACTTAAACAGTTCGTCGATCCACACTCTGCTGGAGGAATTACGTAATTGCTATTGCTATGTTCTAAATTGAGAATTATATATTATTCACATTTTAGACCCGTGCAAGATACATCTACCAACCCGGACCATTTGTTGAATGTATGGAATTGGAAATACCATGCGGGGGGCATTCTAAAGAGTCATGCAATGAATACTGTGAAAACGATGGATTTGCTTTCGGGTCTTGCAACGGGCATTGCTGTTTTTGCCATGCCCGTAACGGTAAGAAAAATTAAAGACATTGATATGTGATTAGATTTGTGTTATGATGAAAAACTTCATGCTTATGATAACTTTTAAAACATAGGAATGCTGCCACAAATTTTCCAGAGGCAGCACTCCGTAGGCCCGAGGCCAACCCCTTCACCCTTCAATACCTTTTTGAAACTGGAAACCAAACAAATTGCAGTTACCGCACCTGAAAAGGTCGAAACTACCAATTTAGTGACTACAAAACCAAATAAGCGATTTGCATCCTTGCCTGGAAATGAAATTTCTACAAAACTTGCTACCAATCGTGGAGTCTCAAAGAATAGAAATGCTATTGATGCTGAAGAAGGCGTTTGTCTCACTCCAGCATGTGTCAAGACTGCTAATGCTATTCTTGAAAATTTGGATGAAACTGTGAGTCCTTGTGATGATTTTTACAAGTTTACATGCGGAAATTTCCAAAAAGATCAACCGATTCCGGATGACAAAGGTGCTGTGACTTTGATGGGAAGTCTGACAGATAAACTTATGGAACAACTTCGTGAAATGTTGGAAACTAAAAATAATGCTGGCGAATCTTTGTCATATTCTGCTGATCTTGCAAAAACATTATATGACTCATGTAGCAACTCAGGTATGTATCAGCTCTTGTCTCTTGCATTCCATAGGAAATTCCATCTAAAGACGTTTGGTGTTATAAACTTCTTCTTGGTTCTTATCAGATCTCATAGATACCCGTGGAGTATCTCCTCTACATGACTTGCTCAAATCCCTTGGTGGCTGGCCAGTAATTGAGGGAAGTAAATGGGAATCTACAGCTTGGAGCTGGAAAAAGACTCTTGTAAACTTTCGCAAATCTGGTCTTATAGCGGATTACTTGCTGAAAGTAACTGTTGTACCAGATTTGAAGAATCCTAGTCGTCGAATTCTCAATGTAAGGGATTATACCAGTTATATTTTTTATTTTTGTGCTTCAACATAGAATATCTATTGAGTGATTGAACTTATTGTTGGAATTTTAGATTGCTGAACCCGTGTTAGCGTTTAGTAGAGAACAACTGCGTAATCCTGGATTTTTAAATGCATACCATCAATTTCAGGTACGAACCAATAATTAAATTAGTCTGAATCTGACATGTCAAGTTTATAATGCATAAATTATCACGATGCATTTTTTAATTTTCAGACAAAGGTTGTTGTATTGCTGGGTGCAGAACAAGCTCAAGCTCGGTTTGAAATGGCAAATGTTTTGAAATTTGAAGAAATACTCGCAAATGTATGTACATACACTTGTTCTGTTAGGTCAAAATAATCAAGCAAAAAATATCTATAATGTGACCACATATTGACAACTTTCAGATATCTCTTCCACGCGAGTTGGCACGTGGCCATCCATTGAATTTCCATCATCCCATGACAGTTGCCGAGCTTCAATCTCGCTTTCCAAGTGTGGAATGGCTTCCCTACATCAATGCATTGTTACCCCAAGATGCGGAAGTCGACGAGAACCAAATTGTTAACGTTCATGCACCTGAACAGCTCACCGTATTGTTGAATGCCATCGGCAAGACTGATAAACGTGTTCTTGCAAATTACTTAATGTGGCGAGCTTCTTCTGCCGTCATCTCATACTTGAGTGAAGATGCCAAACAGATTCAACACGAGTTCTTGGGAGCTGTGAGTGGACAAAGACAACGTAAACCCCGTTGGCGTGAATGTGTTGATATCGTTTCAACCACGTTGGGCCAGGCTGTGGGGGCTATGTATGTGCGTCGTCATTTTGATGAGACATCCAGAGAAACCGCTATTGAAATGGTTAATGATATTAGAAGCGCTTTTGTGGATATCTTGACCACTATGGACTGGATGGATGTCGACACAAAGTATAGAATTAATACATAAAGAATAGTATGAATTATATCCGAAAGAAAGCTTTATACTAAATTCTTGCTTTCTGAATTCATTCGTTTGTAGGAGAAGAGCTTTGGGGAAAGCAGCGGCTATGAAAACTAACATTGGCTACCCCGAACAGTTATTGAACGAGGATATTCTTCGGAAGCTCTATGATGGGGTTAGACACATATGAAATTACTGCTATATATGGTGCATATTATGCCCACTACTTCATTCATTAATATCAATTTTTATTTTTAAACAGCTTGAACTAAGCCCGGATAATTTCTTTGGAAATCTCCTCAATCTTACTAAAGGTTCGACCAATTTTGCTTTAAGAAAAGTGAAGCAACCAGTCGATAAGACTGATTGGCTTCCATTCGGAAAGCCAGCTATTGTCAACGCTTTCTACCAGCCAACTCAAAATTCCATCCGTAAGCCACATACTTTTGATTCCTGCATTAGTTACCCACTTTCGAATCACCTTTACATAATTTAGTACATTATATCTTTTTAGAATTCCCTGCTGGCATATTACAGGGCCACTTTTTCAATAAAGACAGACCAAATTTTATGAACTACGGCTCCATCGGATGGGTATGTGACATAACCTTACAAACATTTTAAGTTATACTTTATACGTATACATTATAGTTTATGCAATCTCTAAATTTTCACAGGTTATCGGACACGAGGTGGTTCATGGGTTTGATGACCAGGGAAGTCATTTTGACCTCAATGGAGAAGTGAACGATTGGTGGAACCCAAAAACTAAACAATTGTTTCATGACAAGGCAAAATGCATTGTGAATCAATACAGCAGCTTCACGTACACAGATCTAGTCCGCAATGTTACCATCCCTGTAATTCCTCAATAAAATTTTCAATAAGATAATTTAATACAATATATTAGTGCATAAACTATAACGAGATTTGTCTTCCTACTATTAGCTCAATGGAATCGTGTCTGTTGGTGAGAATATTGCTGACAATGGTGGCATTAAACAAGCTTACAAGGGATATCAATCATGGGTACGCCGTAATGGTCAAGAGAAGGTACGTTTGAATTTTTAAAACAAATTCAAATTACGAATTCGATACAAATTCATGGGCATATTGATAATGATGGCATCTTGATAACTTCAGAAATTGCCAGGATTGAAGTACACCCCAAACCAACTATTCTGGATCAGCGCTGCGAACAACTGGTGCAGTAAAGTGAGACCTCAGCAAATGGTCGAGGCAATTCAAATGGGCGTCCATTCTCCTGGAGAATTCCGAGTCCGTGGCACATTTGCAAACATGGAACAATTTGCCAAGGACTTCAGTTGCCCAGTTGGTACACCCATGAATCCCCCAACCAAGTGTGAAGTTTGGTGATGAGGTGGTGAAGATGCAGATACAATCAAAAACATAAGATAGCCTTATCATATCAACATTTACAAAGGAGCCAGAAGGTCATCATCATCACCGTCTGTTTTTACAAATAAATATAATATAACATAAGCAATTGTAGTTCAAATATACAAGGACAGTTAAGAGCCAACTATGAGGAATGAAGTTTACAAAATACATATTATCTAAA
Source organism: Orchesella bifasciata (assembly GCA_034697805.1). Classification (NCBI taxonomy): domain Eukaryota; kingdom Metazoa; phylum Arthropoda; class Collembola; order Entomobryomorpha; family Orchesellidae; genus Orchesella; species Orchesella bifasciata. Next base: position 24,290 of record JAQGAP010000129.1, read on the forward strand.
AAGTGTAAACGTATCAAAATCTAATAAAAATCATGATTGAAATCGTTCATAAATCAAAACTAACTTGATTGTGGTTTTCCATGTTGCATAATTAATTATCCTAAATCAACTAAAATCATGTCATGAAACAAGAAACCATACACATAAGCAACACCTTGGGTGGTCACAGAACCAGACGCTAGGCTAGTGTATCAAATATTTCATACAAAAGTGGATACAGATACCCCAACACCACCGCGAAACCCTTCTCATGTTGCAGATGAAGATTATTGTGGCTGAAATCTATCCACGATTTGGTTCAGGCGTGCAGAATTTAAAGAAGTTAAAAGTTAAAAGTGTTTACAATTTTGTTACACCACAAATTAGCTGGTTTGTGTTGGGTGGATGTTATCTTGAAGAATTGATAAGGGATACATGACAGTAAATGCAAAAGGATTTGATTCTCTTTCGTGTCACCACCATCAGCAGTTGACTGACATTGCATCATTCATAAAATCTCGAGTTACAACAATGCAGACGAGTTGAAATTGACGATTGAAACTGAAAACGTTTGTTATTTATGGGTGTATTTTGCTCCATTTAGTGATTGGTGGTACAAAGTTTGATTAATCAGTCAGTTTTCTACCTTCAACCTTGGGTGGTGCAGCCGGCATACAGGAAACCAAACAAAAAACATGTCTTTATTGATGTCTCGTTACTTCCACACCTCCAGACTTTGGAATGCTGCCGCAGCGTCGGCAAAACCGGTGGAAAAAAGTGCACTCGCTAAACTGAGAAGAGTGACTGGATACTCGTTTTCAAAATGTAAAGAAGCTTTAGAAAAACATGGGAATGATGTGAAAGAGGTGAGCTCATTCTCATGCTCAAATCGCAAATGTTTTTTGCTACTTAATCAAAATTATTGTCAAACTCGCCAATTTAACATGTTTTCTGATCCCGTTTGTAGGCGGAAAGTTGGCTGAGAAGTCAGGCCCAGGCGCATGGGTGGGAGAAAGCAACGAAACTTCAGGGTCGAGCCACTGCTCAGGGGCTGGTATCAATTTTATCCAGTCAACACAATGCCGTCATGATGGAGGTGAATTGTGAGACTGACTTTGTGGCAAGAAATAAGAAATTCCATTCACTGGTGCAGAAAATCACGAGTGGCTGTTATGCATACTCTAAGGGCCAGGCTGGGGCTGTTGATACCATTTTATCGAAGGTAAGAATCATTCAGATACGCTTAAGGCTTATCTTGTTAGTTAGGTTTGTTTATTTAGCCTTGCTTTGTTTATTTAGGTATCAATGTCTAGTGATGAAGTTGGAAGTATACGATTGGATGGTTCCAGATCGATGAAGGATGAAGTAGCTGTTAATATTGGGGAGTTGGGAGAAAACATTAAGTTGCGGAGGGCTGTTGCTTTAGGATCTGGTACTTCAATTTTACTAGCGGGTTATACACATCCGGCGGCTGCTGAAGGGACTGTTCTTGGTAAAGATGTGGTTCAAGTGGGAAAGTTTGGAGCCATTGTGGCATACAAGTCAACGGAACCTGGTGGCAAAGGAATGGGTTCGGGGAGGATGGCTGAGATTGGTCGTCAGCTTTGTCAGCATATAGTTGGTGAGTTTTTTTAACTCGTCGTTGTAAAATTTAAATCTCTTAATTTTGGGATCTGAGCTATTCTGCGGTTTTCTTTATGTAGGAATGAATCCAAAAGAAATTGGAAGCCTTGATGCACCAACTCCAGAAACAGTTAGGGTTGAAGATGCAACTCCGCCAGTAGTAAAGGCTGAAACCGATACACCGGATCCTGCCTCACAAGAGGCAAAAAGTGAAGAAAAACCAGATGAAGAAGAGTTTGAGTATGTTGCTAAATCAAAATCGGATGTAGATGAAACTATTCTAGTGAACCAAGAGTTTCTACTTGACCCTGACTTAACGGTTAGAGATTTTCTTGTTCAGAATTCAATAGAGGTAGTTGATTTTGTAAGATTTGAATGTGGCGAAGAGCTGGAAGCCACACCTGCAGCATAATATAAGCCTTTTAATGGCTTGTTAGTCAATTAAAATATTTAACTTTTTTAATGTCTGAAACAAGATAGATAATTATTATATTTAGTACACATGTAGTGATAATGGTTATGTTTCTCAGCTATGTACTTTTATTGTACTATATATCAATAATGTACAGATAGTCATTTGTTGCTTGTTATATCGGTTAAATTAGTATGCCAGCATTAACTTCAAAATTGGATGACTCAGTTATGTTTCGATCGTGACTGTACATAGCTAATCCTACTTTCTGCGTTACTGAAAATGCTTTAAAGTAATAAAAACTTCTATTTACAGATCTATTGATTTGAACAGCAGCGAACTCAGATCTAATCAGAGCTATTGTCTATTACATAGTTAGTTTGTAAAGTTCCAACTTGTGATTTTTAATTCAGTACAATTATTGAACTTGTTTCTTTAGATTAGTTGTTTGACCGAGACTTAATTAACATTTAATCTTTTTTGATTAATTGTTGAATTCATTTTCCTATTGATCTCATCATATTATAATATAATGTTATATTGCTACCACTCGGGTCATACACATTTATGTTTTGCTGTGTTTTTGTCTATATACGACTTTTTGCCTGTCATATACAAAGTTTGACTTGTCCATTCCAAACTTTGTAAGTACATTTGAGCAATGCAACAGGAGCGAGCATATAGCGTTTGCAAGACGAAATTGCATGGCATGTATTGATATCTTGAACAAAACAAGTCAAACAATATCTGTAGGTATTTCAAATAAAACCATGTAGTGCTGCAAACAGGAATCTATTCATTAAGGTGAAAGCATTTTTAGGAGATGAAGAAATTTGATCCGTCTTTTCGTTTCCCTTATACATTCGCATACGTTGCTCACTCATATGGATAGCTCCTACTTGCCCGAGTGCACTAACAAATTCTTTCATTTCATTTCCCATCTTTCCACTCTGCTAAACTTTTTTTGATTACAGCCAGATAATCATTATGATGAGTGGCTGTCTCCTGTCTGCTCTAGTCATTTGTAAGAACAACGATGTGTGTGTAGGAATAAGTTCAGCTATATAAAGAAATATCTGGATTCGTTTGTATTGAGTTGCGCTACATATCGCAAAAATGAAAGTATTCCATATTATACCATTCTGCTTGAACATATAGTATAATCATATCATACTTATAATATTGACAAACCTTTTCAAGCGCTGTTTTCTCATTTTTGTAATTCAATGTTTTCCATACTCATGGTATTTGACTGAAAGGTAGTACAAACTTAATGATCCGTTAGAAACTAGACAAGTACAAAGAACGTGTTAGACGCTTGACTGCCTAGTTCATCCTTATGGTATTTTTTGCTAGGTAGGTAATATTAGTACGAGTCTTGCCAGCTATGCTACCAGTCTATCTATTATTAAGAGAAAAGACGAAGGAATGAAGAGCAGGAAGGAGAAAGAAAAATTCCATTTTTCCTTTATTAAAGATTCCTTGTTGTATTCATAGAGCGAAAATCCGTCCTCGTTGTATGAGCCAGAGAGACAAGATCTTCATTTCGTGTACTATGACTGCTTATAATATACTGGTGGTAAGTACAGAATTTAATGCATAAGCCATGCCAGATCTAGTGCTTCAAGGATTGAGCAGTGGCATAAGAACAGGAAAGAGAAAGCGAGAAAGTAAGCCAAGCTTATGAGTTCCTACCATTTCCCTTGAATTTTATTAAGAAGGGAAAGGAAAAGGGATGACAAAGGACAATATTAAGAGTGTTTAGATGGTATTCACACGGGGGAAAAGTACGAGTTTTCCAAATGTTTTCCAGACGCGGTTTGAGTACGAGATTATAATAAGGAAATCATTACGGTGAAATACTACGGTTTCAGGAACATATATACATGTATGTACAAACTTTATCAACGAGGAGAAAGCATGAAGGATAAGATGGGGATTGAGACCTGTGTGTTTATGAGGCTTGGGAAAGGATGGGATGGATTGGTTTGTGAGAAAACTAAGCTGGGTATGTTTTCCATTTGGTTGTTACTGATAGACCCAGTTTTGTTTCCTGTTGTTGGGAAAACTTTTTCCTGCATGCTTTCTTCTTTTGTGGGCTTCTTTTTGCTGACTTAGTTTTCTCTTTTTTTATTTTATTTAGTTTACTTAGATACTCACTGACTGACTGACAGACTTCCTTCGGTTCACACACAATAATAACACACAACTCCTTGCAGATCCAATTCAGTGGCAAGAAATGGAATGGAGCAGAAACTGAAGATCTCACTTTTCATTCTTTATCCGCTCTCTTTCCTCTTTGTCAACCAACTTTTTCCTGGGAAGTACGTACGTACGTATGCATATATGTGACTTTGTCCATTTTCCCTTATGTTTTCTTTCGTGTATATAAAATTCCTCAAAGGGTTCCTTCACTCAGTATAGTATGTTAACAAAGGCAGTGAACAAGAATCGAATTTGATGAGCTTTTTCTCTATTTCATTGTCATATAGTCGGCTTCGTAATGCTTTACTTTTGCTCTGGAGATCTTGAGTACTCTTCCTCAACAACCGTGTTCATCCATCCGACTGACATGTACTGGATGTCGAATGTCGACCTCAAAATTCTAGGCTCTTTCGTTACGGAGCTAAGTGAGACATTTGAAAGAATGCGATTGCAAAGAAATTGCGAGGAAGGTTCCATGTTTCATTTGCATAAATATTTAATGAAATATATGAATTCAGTCATGGTCTTCATATACCACACTCTCCCAGTCAACGGTCGGCATTCTTATCTAGTTGTATTCTAGTGGCATGAAATTTAACTTTTACCGTGGGAATTTTATTGTCTTAAAATTCCATCAAATACACAAGATGTGTAAAATGTACCTACAAGTATTGAATTTGTTTTGTGAAAAAATGCGATTGCATGTAGGAGCTCACAATGCTACATCGTTAGAATTTTTCTAACGTTTTTTGTTCCACAGCAGTCGACTGTCGACTCGTAGGTGAGTAATGTGTATGCATACAATTCGTAATCACTACCATCTGAAAATGTTTGGAAGAAATGTTCAACAGGAGAAAGTTTTCCTTTTCAGGGCTCTCATGTTTTTTTCATGTTGATGCAAGATAGCATGGTGCAGCTTTCCTTTTTAATTCGACAGTATTTGAAAGACATGTTCACCAAGCAGATAGACAGATGGTTATAAAACTAATGCAAAATCATTGATATTTATACATAATGTTTCGAAATACAACAAAGAACACCGTTACATGCAGCTGCAACAACTTTGTAATCTACTTGCTCGACATTTCTTCAAATTGACAATGCTGGATATATCTAACCAAAGCATGCATTATGCAAGCATGACCTTCGTTTTACCGTTAACCGTGTCCCACTATATGACAGGATCGATCCGATACAAACCTCGCGTCAAGTATGTTGACTTAATCTTGAAATGTGGTAACAAGTTTTACAATACAAATCCTTTGAAAAATTTGAAAACATAACGAAAACCTCCTTTCTCTCGCCAAAAAAAAACGAACAATATTATGGAAAGTTTTTCCATTTTAAATTAACAGGAAAACTCGAGCTTTTTACAAAGTATGTATTCCATTCACTTGACTGATCTCTCATAAGCAAATATTTTTCTACAGCTTACATCCTCCGGTAGAACATGATCCTGAAATACTACAAAGGATGACAAAATGTCCTATATATCATTTCCCTTTCATACATGTATAATGCATGCATCCTTGGTTTAGAATTTAGATGTTGGTTTCCCGTACTCGGCTTCGTTGTGGTTTTAACATGATATTTCATGCCATGGGAAAATCTAGACTGCTCTAGATGGTTGGTGCCTTGTTACTGCTTCTGCTTTCTGTGCTTTCAAACAGTTGGTAGACAAACACGTATAGGTATATCATATATTTAAAACCAAGATAACACTTTCCCCACAAGCCAGTTTCCCTGCAGACCTGAAGCGCATCGGAAGGAAGTGATCTATCCTGTCTCTTTCATCATCAAACCCATCACATCATTATTCCCCTTCCTCCAAGTGTAGTAGTATGACATGGTGAAATTCATAAAAACAGAGGAATATTTAATCAACTTGTTTTTCTAACTTTCCCTTCAGTTTTCTATGAACTGTCGAGTTGACACCGGCACAAAACAACAACGTTCATATATTTGTTCCTCTGGTATAAATATTCCCTACGCCAGTTGAGAACAGCATCATTTTTTCATCACTGAAACACTCAACATTCCACTTCATTCTTGTGAGTGGTCCTAATTGCTTACTCATCCACAATAAACTGTTCACTGGAGTGGATTGGGAGAGTACATGAAACGGGAAATAACTCTCATTTTCCCTTTCTACTCATTTTCTCTTCCAATTTCAGTGTATTGAAGCATCAATCAAAAATACTTATATCGGGAGAACGATCATCATCATTCTCATTTCATTCGTTTGGTATATGAGTAATTTTATTGTTTTTTAACTTTATTGCTTTTACCAGTCCAATATTGAATTGTCATCTGGCACTCTCAATCTGTAGCCTAGCCGGTTACGCGACATAATAAAGCTATTGTGAGCTAGCCATCGAGTTCATTCACCATCAAACCTACTTCCCTAAATTGCCAATATAAAGAGCGTACTAAAAAAGGAAGTTTCATTCGTGTTGAGACTTATCATATCGCCAACAAGAACCTCTCGTGAATTTTGCAAGAAAACTTGGAAAAATAAACCCTTATTTAGTTCAAGTGTTAATATCTTGGTTACTTTAAGGCTGAACAAATAACATTTTTGTGGATAACACTTTATAAAGAATGGCAGTCAAACGTCTGCAAGAAGTAAATATCTAACGATGCAAACCAGCATGACTATAGCAATTGGGTGAACGCAAATATTGATACGAGACCGCATTATTAGCAACAACCACCTTTCCAGAAATAAGACAAATACCAGTGTTTTCCCATACACAATTTTCTCAAAGATTTGAGTGATACGGATTTCTTCGACAGGATACAAAACGACAGGTGGTGGTTCCTAAGACTGGAAGCATTTTACACAAGAAGACATACGCACGTTTTACTGTGGCTTTCGGTTTTCATATGGAAAGCAGGTCGTGCTACACACAGTTGAACAGAGCTCAATATTAAATACCACTTTTTTGACAAGACTCAGAGAATTCAGAACAAAGTGTTCTGCCTTTGTGCTGCAACTTGGTTGGTATAACTTGGAGTTAAGGGAAAGCAAACGCAAACATGAGTGACGACATTTCCAATTTAGCAAACCCATACTGGGAAGTGGAGTGGAAAAATTTTGTATTCAAAGCGGCTGCAGCAGAAAACCACCAGGACATTCTTGATTCGATGCGTGAGAATTTTTATAAGGACGAACCCTTAAACATCTTTACTGGGTACAGCGAGGGAAAGCGCAAAGACTTGGATAGGATGATTACAGAACTTTTTAAAGACGGGTTGAGCTGCATTATAGTAGAGAAAGATACTGGAAAGGTATATAAGATTAGGTGTATTAAATCTATATGTATGCATTTGACATTAGGATTTAATGATTTTAAGAGTGTGGCTCTCATTTTGGGTTGAGAGTTGTGTAAGGACATTTCATCTACAATAGGTGTGTGTAATATAATGGTTGTCATTTCGTTTGTAACAACTTCATTTCAGGTTGCTGGGGCTCAGATATCCATTTTATGTCGGCGAGGGGAGGAGGATCGCATTCCGGAAATGGAATGTCCACAAATGAAGCAAATCCTGCCATTTCTCGAATTACTCGACGAGAAGGGAAAAGTATTTGACCACTATTCAGAATTGGATTGCTACGCCGAGCTGTTCATGATCTCTATTGAAAAGGAGTTTCGTGGCTGTGGTCTGGCTTGCAAGAGCTACCAGCTTGTCGCTGATGTACTCAAAACAAGAGGAGTTAAGCTACTCAAAAGCTCCTTTACAAATCCATACACGCAACGAATAGCCACCAAGTTGGGGTACCGAGAGCTTGCTCGTGTGTACAATCGAGATTATAAAGACAAGAATGGGGACTTGGTTTGGCCCCATGTGGAGGACGATTATCCAGATTACTCGGCTATCGTTGGTGTGTTGGAGATTGAATGTGAGCAAAATTAGTTCTCGTAAAACTCAAAGTCTGCTCTGTAATAAAACACGTACTTTCTCCATCAACTCCATTCGAACGAAATGAAATTGTTTATGCTTTACTGGCTATACGACCTCCAACCTCTTTGGGGAAAACAAAAAATTCAAACATTTTAGAACTGGAGGAGAAGAAGTAGAGAAGCAGCTATATATGCCATAAAACGTTTCTTGCAAAAAGCTTTTGTTGCGAGTTTAACAATGTAGCAACATTACAGTTTCTTAATATGCCTGCTAGTGTCAAATTTCTTGTATTTGCAAATTCTGACAGACCAATCAATATAATGTATACGCATTGATAAATCAAAGAAAAACTTGGTGTTAAATAAAGTTACCAATTAAAATGCTACTGTTAATAAATTATTGCGTTTCATGTTTCATTTTTGCAGATAGTTAAATACTCAAGCACACTTGTATCCAAATCAGATCATACATGGCATCATTTTGTGACGTTCAGCGCAAGGAAACGGGAACAGCTTTTTCATTCCGAAACATACATTTACATTACATATCTTGCAAAGTCCACGAAATGTGTTAATTGTTTCTTCATTCCTCTGTTGCTCTATATACTCTTTTCATCCCACCGCGAACTTTACTAAAACTCATTGACTTCTAATTCAATAGGCTTTTCCTGGAATTTCGATTGAGGTGTCATTGATCTTGAAGCATTTCTGATTATATTATGCTAATTGTAATTTTGGCATTGGGCCAATATTGAACCTGGATTTATTTTAGACAGAAGTCTGAATAATTTCACATTCTGTTTGTCTGTCTTTTTTGACACGTTTCTCCTTAGATCGGTTCAATTTTCGTAGTTCAAGTTAAAGCTAAAGTTTTGTATTACAGGAAACCATTTTTTCATGTTTTTCTTAACACAAGTAGCACACGGCACACCCAACGAAATAAAAACTAGCTTAAAAAAGTAAATGCTACCGTTTTTGAACACTACGCAAACCGTTGCTGATTCCCGTATTTAAAACTTGATCATGACGTCAATACTCAGAGTTACTATCCTGTTAATATGCATTTGGAACACTTTGTTTGAATCCGTGACAGGAAAACTTGTAATAAACTACAGCCCCGTGGAAATTGGTCGGGGTGAAATGATAAACTATTTCCGAGCAATTTACCAAAGCAAAATATCCTCCAGGGATGAAACGAATGAAGCAATATATCACCGTGAAACATACGCGGAAGACCTTTACCACAATATTGATAATCTGATGCCTCTGCGAGTATTTCAAAAGCTGCTCGTGAAAACCAAGAACATCACCGACAAATATGATGGAAATGGGGTTTCCATGCTGCCTAAATACCCCGCAACTCTCAACGCTAAATGCAGCAAGGACTCAATTTTTGATCACACACTCCACGAAATACTGAAGCGGTGGGATGGAGACAAGTCCATAATATACAATGACATTGAGCAATGGCACAAACTCAACGCACTGACACCATACAACCAAATTTGCAACAGATTTGTGGGTCTCACATGCCAGTTCAAGTGGGCTGTCAATCCGGACATTGACAACGGAAAGTCTTTTGAAAACAGCGAGAAGCCAACTTGTCAATGTGCTGGGGACTCTAGCAAAATCGGATTTTATAAACATGTCAAAGTATACGGAGTTGAGTCATATCCTGACGGTTGTTACGTTCGACTCTGGAAGCAGTGTAGGCATCTGAGTCTTGATATCTCTTTTAAATCCACATATCATGATTGGCACATTAATGGGGAGAATTGGAGACGTCAACTGGCCCAAATTGTGTTTCCCGTTGCCAGAACTCATCGCTGCAAGGAAGGCACTTATTGTGTGGACATCGTCCCTGGAATGAAAAAGCCAATCTGCTACTGCCGTTCAAACAGCATCGATGAAAAGTGCCAGCAAATAGCCAAGCTGGAAACTAAACGCGTACCAGTTGGAAAGGAATTGGTGAATATTCGAAGAGCCTTTGTAAAGCTGATTTTGTCTTCGAACGACACCGTTTCGTTGTGCAATCCAGAGTATAACGAGGAGGTTGTAAAGATATCAGAAAATGTAGGGCGTGACCCAACAGCAACAAAAGTCCTTGATACAATGAAACAATTGGCGTTTACCGGAACTAGGATTCGAATTTGTGACTTTCGGGAAGGGATCTTGTGCGACGGAAAAACAAGTACTTGCAAAGGGAACCTAAACTGTGATCACGGAAAGATTCATTTGGGTCAAGGCGTATGTGCTGTAAATAACGGCTTCCCTTGTCAAACCAATGAGGAATGTGTTGAAAATGCGAAATGCCGACAAATCGGAGGTGGATATGAGATGATATGCAGTGAGTATAGTCTTTTATTATTACATATTATTCCAGTAAATTTTTTGGTTTTAAAAAGTGACTTTATTTTATTTTTTATGTAGTGTGTGAGAAAGGCTATGGCCACCTGTGTGAGTTGGAAAAGCCTGCATTTTTCACCAAGCGTTTTCTCCCAATTGTTTCTGGCTTTCAGGGAGATAAATTTATCAAACTCCAAACGGATCTCAACAGGGCAATAGAAGCATGGGAGGACTCGATGACACTTCAGGTACGTTTTATTTGTAAAATTTATTAGGGTTATTTTTAACTAGATAAAATTTGATTTTTTACAGTTTAAATGTTAAAAATAAACAGGAAGGAGAAGGCTGCAATCCAACCGCTGACTTACCATCAATGGCAATAGTGAAGTATTTTGGAAATCTGGAATTGTACGACAAAGAAAAGGGAAGTATACTGCTGAAAAAATTAAGCGAGGTTTTGCAAGCAGGATCCAGATTATGTAATTATTTCAATTTCTTACACTGCAATGCAATTGACCTAAAATGTTTACCAATGCTTGGTAGCCGCACGGTTTCATCTCGCACCAGTACAAATCCCAATGAGCCAAATGTAAAAATTATGATTGAGATTAGGGCTGAAAACCCTTGTGATTTGGATCCACCCTTGATTTTCAAAGATAGGGTCGTTTTTGTATGCTCCAAAGGGTATGCTTGCATAAAGACGCGAGTGGGAAAAATTTGTGCTCCGGACTGCAACAGTATCTACGCTCCATTGGAGGCATGCCCCCTAGTTTCTACAACGCTTATGACGGAGGAGCCTGAGCCTAGCGTTGAAATAATTGAAACTAGCACATTGCCACCACATTTAGTTCCTGAAACAACGATTCCAACAGAGGAAGTAGGGCAGAACAATATTGACACGACAATTATAAAAGCCAACAAGGAAAAAGGAAACGAACAGGCTGTTGTAAATGTAGATGAATCAATAGGTTCCAAAACTCAAGATTCAGATGAATCAATAGGTTCAAAAATTCCAGATCCAAACGGGGATTCGGAGGAAGTGATAGAAACAACGAAAATGTACACGTCAGACGAAAACGAACTCGCTGTCAGCAATGATCCCTTTGATGACTCAGTGGAAACCGGACGAGCGGATCCAACTACAACACCTGCCACTACCACTACTGCTACTACTACTACAACTGAACCTACTACTACTACTGGTACCACAACTACTGACGACACCACTACTACACCTCCTACTACGTCAACTGGAAGTGCCACTGATACTACCACACCTGTAATTACTACTACTGATTCTACCACTATTACCACAACTGACATTCCTACAACTACAGAGTCAACAACTGAGACAATAGGTACCACAACCACTCGAATGCCTGATCACAAAGCAACATTGGGTGAAACATGCAAGTACAACGACTCACGGGTTGTCTACCCCGGGGCTCAAAGAAAATTGATTTGCGACAGCGCCTCGTACCTGATCTGTTGGGAAAGTCAGTGTCGCTGCTTAAGGGGTCTGGCTTATGCACCGCATCTTAGAAAATGTGCCACTCCGATTGGTAAGATATAAAATATTTCCAGCTAGTTCGTATACTAAAGTATTTTCTATTACTTTGAATAGCACTGCGAATTTTTTTCTATACCGCTTTGGTTTTAAATGTAGGTGAAAGATGCAGCCAAGATATTTGGAAAAGAATATTGCCAGTGTACATGGACTCCACGAACCTTCCTTGTCAGTATGGCGTTTGCAAGAAAGATAACGTTGGGAAGATATGTCGTCCTGAGAGTGATCTTGGTTTAATTCTTGTTGGCTGACTGCGTTCTATAGTTTTTTTTGTATTGAGAAAAATAAAAGGTTACAAGTTCACAAAACCCCGCAGCATGCAATGTGGGAACTAATGATTTTGGCATTTTGCATACTTTGTCTCCATTTCCATAACGGAAATGTTCTATTTACTTTAGTTCAGTCATTCAATAGTTTATCTCCGTTTGAAGCCGCTGCTAACATCGCAAGTCAACGGCAAAATAAAATATATAAACACGTTACACCTAATGCAGTTAAAACTTTTGGACCCTTATCAGATGAAGCTAAAAAGATTTCGCAAATTCTGTTGGATCACAACTTATACAACATCAATTGGAGATCCTTGGGTCAAGCATTATCTATTTCAACGTATATGTTTAGTTATTCAAATCAATGGGGTATCGTGATCAGCATGATGGGAACGTTACCACCCTCCATCCCCATGGAGGAAGTATTTTATTTGTAAAAAAACGTCCTATTGCTGTTGGCTAATAGCCAACTTTATACTTGATACGTTATACTTGATAACGGTAAAATTATATGAACATGATATGAACAGTAATGATTTCTTCGAGAGATTTTTATTTACATGATTTTTTGGGACAGTGGATATACCCAAACATGGAATAGTATTCCAAAGGAAAAAAGTGTTTAAGTATTATACAACAAGCGTTTTAAAGTAGTTTTAAAACTTATCTGGTTCCAAAAATGGGACTATTTTTGTCCATGTCTCAACCCCAACCCCCAAAAGATACCCCAAAAGCATTTGGTATAAGATCAGCAAAGAAGAAGCAATGTTATAGGTACTCTTTCATTCAACACAAGATTAGCGAAGAATATCTTAAATGTGATATAAAGCCTTGGAAGAGCCTGCGCAGTATAGACGAAAAGATTTCGTTGGAACCCTTCAACTCAGAGTTCTTAGGTCAGAATTCGTCACCTCGTGTTCGAGTTCTGAGAAGAGGGTCAGTAAAATGTGCATGTGTTTTTGGCTACCGGGAATTGCGCATGAAGCGAGAGTACGCAGAGTATTTGCGAGATGCTAAAGCATCGTCATCACACCTAATACAGCCCAGTTTTCTTGCACTTCCTTACTGGAAACTGGCACGAGGGGGTGGTATAAAGGAGAAGCCTGAGGCTAAGGAGAAACCGGAAGTGAAAGAAAAGCCTGAGGGTAAAGAAAAACCTGAAGGTAAAGAAAAGCCGGAAGGTAAAGAAAAGCCTGAAAGGAAAGAAAAGCCGGAAGGTAAAGAAAAGCCTGAAAGGAAAGAAAAGCCGGAAGGTAAAGAAAAGCCTGAAGATAAAGAGAAGACAACAGACCCCAAGGCCAAAGCCAAAACTGACCCTGCAAAAAAGCCACCAACAAAATCAGGAGGAAAGCCAGACGAAGATGGAAAGAAGCCTGGTGGGGGCAAACCAGCGAGTGCACTTCGCAAAAATAGAAAGTTGAAGAAGCGTCCCAAATTTTGTTTCTGTTTCAGTCGACCGCGCACCAAAAAGGGGAAAGGCAAGGAAATTGTGGTGAAAGATCCAGCAACAGTCCTTTGTGAGCAAAAAGCTAAAAAATGGAAGTGGCCCAATAAGCGAAAGCGCTATCCTCTTCCCCCTAGTCCGAATTTTATCGTGCTTCTCCATCGCCTTTATAGACTTCCCAAGGAGAAAGGGGAGCGGGGCACAGAATGGATGTACGAGTCTGATACTGACCCAGATGAAGATGTTATCCAAACCTTTGATAAAGGGCTGCACAACTGGATGACCGAGGGAATCAGTTTTGAGAGTCAAAAGTTGCTCCGCCATTTACAGCTATTTTTAACTACTTTAAATTTGACTGGGAGGTCATTTCTTCACCACAGACCAAACTTTGCTCATGGTCACATTGAGTACTCGGCTCGTAAAAAGAACATGCTTCCTTTTGTTTTGACTTCCGTCCTCCTGTGGACTATTTTGTGCTTATTTACGTGCTCTGTTATGGATATTACGGAAGCTGATCTGGACGATTCCAACGTTTTTGAGTATGAATAAAATTAATATTAAATGTTATCCGCGTTTCGTGTAAGATCCAATTCATAATTTTATAGCAACTTGTAACTTCCCTTCCGTACAGAAAGGTTGAGAAAATCGAGTTAGTCAAGTATTGGCTTCCCTTCGTGGCCATCGTTGGAAACTTGCTATTGGCATCTTTTTGGAGTTTAGCAGTGCTCCTGGGGGATGCTCAGATGATAGCCCACCACCTCAACTGCTGGTCCGCGGCATTACATGAGATGGAAACGAGTGGAGCTCTAGATGTTCGGAGTATCACATGCAGCAACCTCAGGTTTTTCTTCCTTTACGCTGGAGTCTATTCTACCATGTTCGTGTTCAATTGGCCAAAAGTGGTTCGGGGAAGTTGCGGACTTACCGCAAACCTCATGCTTCGTCCTAGTGTTGCTTTTGTTCGCATTTCTCAACCTCCCACCTTACTCTTTTACCAATGGATTGGGTTTGGCGCTCAATTGTACATATTGTATTGCGCAAGGATGGTGATGGCCATGCTTCAGATTTTTGCTTTAATGCTAAAAAATGTTTCGGAAATGTGGAATTTCAAGTTTGCCCTCACATACAAGCTTCTTGCGGTTGAAAATCGGGGTACTTTATATCAGCTCCAGTTGAATCACTCGTTAGCTAAATTGTGGAGTCACCACCGGCTAATTACTGTCATGTTGGAGCAATATGGACTAGTATTTTGTGTAGGAATTCTGTGCTACATGATTCCTCAAGTAATAATGCTACCAACTACCAAACTCTCTCGTTGAAACGTTTAAAATTATAACAATAAATAGCAACACTTAACCCCAATGCATTATTGTTATTATTAGTGTCTGATATTTGCCATAGCCATGGCTAAACTCGTCTTATACAATGTCAACACCCGGAAAGAGTATTACAAAGATGAGCCAAATATTTTGGTTTACTCAGATGCAGAGCCCACAATTGAAATCCCCGTACGTATTTAATTAGTAATTAACATACCACCACCAGCGTTAAACGAATCATTACATTGAATTCACCTTTATAGTATTACCACGAGCCTATTGAAGAGTTATTGATAGCCGTCTTGGTCCTGGTGCACATGGGATATGACTTCATTTCTACAACAGAAACATTAGCTGCCGCAACCAATGCAGTGAATATTAAAAAATCATAAACTTATGTATAATGCAATGAAACACTTTAAATAAATTTCTTCTGGCTTTAGTATATGACTGGAGGGGAGTTTGTTCGACGAGCTGGTATGATGACAAGTGCTAAGTCGCATGAAAGAAAACTGGTATGTCAATGTCTTAACATTTTGGGGCAATGTGAGAATTTAAAGGAATTGATTTCCATTCCACAGATATTCAGCTTGCAATGGTCTTTTTCACCAACTAGGCTTCACGCTATCACTGCAAACCGTTTCATTGTTATGAATCGTTACACAATATGCAAGGTTTTATCATAAAAATTACACAAGATATCACATTCTTGGAAATATGTAAAATGTGATGTAATGTAATCCCTCCTTCAGGCAATGTCATTCATCTTCCTTGTATTTTCAATCATCATAAGAATCCAAACTCCGGACACTCCTTTCAAAGTGACCTTCCCACCTCCAGGTTCCTGTAGCCCAGCTCTAGGTCAAACTCTTGTTCAAGGTATTTGCACAGTCACTATGAATCCAGCCACCGCCATGCCTCCTGCGCCACCTAAAGCAAACTACTATTTCCTGAGGAAACACTGCCAAGAAATCGAGCTCCAGTATAAGAGTCAAGTGAAGACTTTTGAGTACTACTCAGACGGCACCCGAACAGCTAAAACTCCTCCTTTTCAAATATGCAACGTTACAGTAGCAGATGGCACATCCCTTCCTCAACCTCTCATCGACTTTGGTCGCTATTTCGAAGACCATGAAAGCAACAGCATCAAGAGGACTATAGAATACTACATGGACCGCACTTATGATCCAAGCACGATTGATTACAAAAGTATAGTCATTGCCACCACAGGGTTTCATCCCGATACGACTGAGGTGCTTGGATAAGGATTTACCATCCTTAAAATTTATGACATTACCATTTCATTATCATATTACCATATTGATGACTTGGCATTTAGGGAGGGTACTGCGGACCTGACTCCCCCGGCCAACCTGAAAAACGTTGCGAATGGGTTGAGTACTACCGTGACTGCATGATTGCGTGCTTCAGCCCTAAACTCAATAAAAAGTTTTTGATACCAATGCTCCTCAAAAAAGATCCCATAACAAATGTGTTCACGCTTTATCACGATTACAAATCCATTGACTGTGGAGTAAATCCATTCGCCTTACGAAAGGGAAATAATCCAAATTACGCTGCTTATGACTGTTTTGGAAGAAAAATGACATCTTCTCTCTTCGACTCTTGTGGAAACTTGCCATTCTTCGAGACTCGCCCCACATACACACCTGCGCAAGGTTACCCCAATCAATATTTTTGGACGTACACTAGCTCTTGGGAAGAACCCCAAAAAACGTTTCCAGCAGTGACCGTTCCAGGTGTATCAACTGACTGTCCAAAAATATGTTATGATAGTGAGATTGGAATAGAAAGATGCTCCAACAAAATTTTTGTCAAGGAACACTGTGCTTTGTCGACCTACTGGGGTCCTGTTAAATCGGGTTATTTTTACGCTCAAAAATGCTACGAATTGATGATTGACCCAGGCAGTAAAACTTTTCCAAATGGTTTCTGTAAAAAAGAAGTGACTCAAGGGTAAGTTCAACTGAACTTAATCAAATTACTAGCATAAGGTCTCAATCACAATAGTTTAATTTTGTGAAAACAGCGCGGTAGAAGATGGGGATGCAATTTTGGAAGCTACCTACAACGGTGCGCGACTCTCCCACTGGGACCGCACATTTGACTTAAGTGTAGAAGACGTGCCCTGCAAAGACTATGACACGATGGAGTTTATAATCCAAAGCTTGTATTTCCAGCACGTGTGCATTTATCCAAAACGGCCCATCTCACCAGACCCTTGTCAGCCATCTCCAGGGTTTTTCCCGTCCTATCGTCCATACGAGCTTGTTTGCCACCACAAACTCAGCCAAATAAAATTCAAGTACGAAGTTGATAACGGGAATAGCGAAATTTGCGACTTGAAACAAAATAAACTGAAACTTCCGTTGGGCACTTCAGTTCAGTACACTGTGGATGGCATAACCAAGTCATTTGAGCTGTTTTATGGGTGTCACGGAAAGCCCCTGTACCCTGTAGATTCGAAACCGAAACATAGCTGTCTTTCTCCGGTGCTGAATGGCGTTTGTGAAGTGAACTCTGGTCTATTTCGGCTTCTTAATGGAGATTGCATTGACACAGCGGTTGTTGCGACAGGGTTTTTAATGGGTGTGATAGCTGATTTTGGACTTTGTCGTGGGTTTATAAATATTGAACACCCGCTGTTTGAAAATAATGTAAGAAAGCTGATTTCTGATGAGCTGCACGAAGATCTAAGAGTTCCTTGGTTGGAAGACCCGTGGAAAAAGTCCATTACCATTCGGAACTCACCTGGAACGTCGAGTTGTAGTGTTGACTTGAATGCTCACTATTGTGGGGTCCAGTCAGTTGCTTTAAACTATCCATATGATGGATACGACAGTCGGAGCTCTGATAGCTTCCTATGCAATTGGGAGGCATACTACAGGGACTGCATACAACCTTACCGAAGTACATTTGGGGCTGAGGTGGATTGGTTATATTTGCCTAAATGGGTAGCAAGACCAACCTTAACGCAGAGTGAGGTTCAACGAAAGAGCGATCCTGTACTAAACTCATTTGCAGTACATCCAGCTGCTGATTTTGTTTCCTGTGATGGAAGAAGCTTTCCAGCAGCTACCAGTTCAGTGGGAAAAGTTGATGACTACTGGATGGATGATTGTGGCTGGGTAATTACTCCCGAGTTTGTTGATGGTGACCCTCAGAGCTTAGCTATTATGACACCAATACTTCCGATTGCCCTGGATCCCGTTTATGATGCCGATGGTGGAATAACCACCAAAATTATTAATTGCTACGATTCTGAAGCTTCTCTCTGTAAGCTGTTTGTGTTGTAAAAATATTATTATCTTTAGATGAAGTGCACATAAACTTATTACTATTACTGGCAGTTCGCTGTCTGCATCCGGACGTGTTTCCAATTTGCAAAAACAGATTAAGTGTTTGGGAACCAACACGGGGGGCAATAAACCACTGTTATAAATTTAACAAGCCTTGTTATGCTGAACTTAATAGACAACCGATTGGTGGAGATGCTCCATTTCTTCATCCTCCTGGGTTCTGTCGTGGCTACTGTCCACATGCGTATGTTGTGTTTTATAGCGGTTATTTCATTATTTCTTCTATTATTATTTCTTGCAGAAATGATGTTTAATCACTTTGTGTAAAAACTTTCAAGGGACACACTAGAAGAGGGATCAATAGGTGAGCCACTGATGGAGCTTTGGAGAGACATTGAAAACATGGAATTCAGTCACCCACCATGTCTTGGCATTCCAAGCACAACCCCACAGATCTTCTTAGACGTTTCAGATCCACGGTTAATTGAGCTTCAACTTTTTCTCCAAATTCACTGTAATGACCCTTCATTACAGCAAATTGTGAGGGATCCATCCGGGCCCGTATCTGGCAGCTTCCACTGGCCTTTTTACAAAACCTCTGGGGGTAAACTGAAACTTATCCCACGACAAGTTATTCGTTCCTATTTAGAGACAACCTTTGGTCCAGCTTGCAACTACGGTGGCATTGCAAATGAAGAAAATGCTTATCCAAAATCAGTAACCTTCATGGAAGGAACTACAAGTATTACTGTGGCCCGAGAAGACTTTCTGGGATGTCATGGCCTTCATTTCATATGGTTGACCGACTATTTCAATCGACACCCCGGTGATTTGATAGGTGTTACAGATCCACAAACTGATTTCGATAAAGTCTGCCATGGTCGACTGCTGGCAGGCTGGTGCGAAGCTGAGTTGGAGGTTTTCTACTTGCTCAAAGAAGATTTCATTGTTACTTGCAACGACTGCCCGACCCAATGCATTTCATTACAGGCAAACCTGGCATCTCATTTTTTGAACAGCATAATTGTGGATGATCCTAATTGGAATTTCTTTGTAAAAACCAATAGGAAAGTTCTGAGACAAAAGTATGTCAATTAAAAACCCATCATGACATAGTTGTTCCAATTTTCAACATTTTGGAATATGATAATAATGTTATTATCATGTTCATGATTTCTTAGTTTTCCCAACGTAAAAAACCTTCCCAGTCGTATTTTAAGCCAAGCAGAGTATGACGTGGTGACGTCCTCATGGAAGAAATACAAAGATCACACAATGCATACTACCTATTTAAACGACTACCGGAAGAGATTATCAGGACCTGATTCAGAATCATGTCACCATCCGAATCCCAGCAAACTGGAGCGCTACTGTACATTTTTCAGGTACTCCAAACTCCACGGTACTCCACGGATTTTCGTGGTGTTTTCTACTACGTTATATCATAATTTTACTCTCGTAAGGTATATGGAGCAATGCTACGTTCCTTGCGAACTTGTATACCCAGACAAATCCGTAACAACCGTTTCCCAGTCCATTGTTAAAGGTCGAGGTGGAACTGTAGCAGGTATAAAGGAAATGTATCTACAGCCACTAGTTTTCTATCAAAGAGGCCCTGGCAAAATCGAACCCAGTTTCAGTTTTGTTGACTGCGTCATCGATCCAACGCACATAAAGCGGGAGCCATTCGGTTGTAATTTGTTGCAGATTACAGATTTTGACTCTTTCGGTTTTGGTAAACTCCCTGAATTTCGGCCAGATACGGGTTCTACCTTACCAGTGATGCAACATGTATTGGGGTATCCGCCAATTATCAATTTTGAGTATGAACTGTTTACTGAGTACATCGATCCGAAAATCACATATCACCCCAATCCGCCAAAACGAACTGTAACGGCACAAGCTTTAGTCAGTTCGTACTTTAACTGTTTCCGGATTACCACTGAGACAATGAGACTTGCAATATTGAGTGCTACGGACAGCTATTGGACATCTACAGTTGTTCCTCAAGCTGTTATGAACCAAAGTACATATCTCTACCATCCTGAGAATAATGCGGCTGCTAACCTTTGTCATGGAGCACCCATCCGGGTTTGGCTGCATTGGAAAGCTTGTAAGTTTTGGAATATTCCATCCAGAATCCGAAGAACTTATGGAATATGTGAAATGATTCTTCCTGTGGGGTAATGATAACTTTGAACCATAAGTACATCATTGATTTCAATAATTGAAATAATTATTATTGATGCGATGATAACACGAAAATTTATGTCATGATTTTTCAGCTTGTATCATAACTCGTATGCTGCAATTGAGTTTAAGGGTGAGCCACCGTTGGGCTGCATGCAACGATCGCACCCTAAATTCAGTTCTCAATGGAATGGCAAAGCCTACTTGGCGAAAAGTGTAGCCGAAGGCAAGCTTACTAATCGAATTTCAAATTAGAATGATCCCTTATATCATTAGTTAAGAGTTTCAGAAATTATTTAATTAATTAATTAATTAATTTTAGATATGTTTCCTGATATTAACTATTATTGCAAAACTTGTGCTTACACTAAGAAAAATCATCAGAATAACATTATAGGGCAATGGTGCGGATACGGAGATTTTAAAAATCCTGATTGTGTAGAGCGCGAGGAGTTTACCTACCGATATAATAACAAGGATTTGTACACTCAGGTTCAACTTCCTACAAGTACTGCTCAGAAAACCATCAGCATGGCAAGTGGTTTTGCGTAAGTAATTGTTTCAAGTTTGTTAAAAATTGAAAACATGGAAAACATAAACATATACAATATAAAAGCCATTGCAATTCTATATCATCGAAAATTCTGCTTTGATTTCCTAGAACTCTTTGGCTCTCATGGCATCAATACGCATGTTGGGATGAAGGAATCCAAGAATGGGTTCACTACTTGAGGCCATATCACTATAATTGTTATGGTACAATTAGTTAACTCTGGGTATTTTCGTATTGTGTATATAGTGTTATAGTGCTCTGTTGAAACTTTCAAGGGATACAAAAATCACTATCTCCCAGCTCACTCGACACGTGTCAAAGACTTGTGCCGATTCCCGTCAATGCTTATGGTTGTCCTTTTCCATGTAAAAATGACGACGAATCAGAGGATTGTAATTCAAAATGCAAATATGCAGATTATAATTTATGCGACCATCCGTTGAGGACACGTCAATCAAACGTAACTCATCCTCTGAAACTACATAATAATATAATGTTAAAATGAAGTTTTGTAATAAGTACAGTTAGATACTTAATATTTAACTACGATTGTTTTGCATTCAAAAAATTGCAACCATTATCACCGTGACCTAAAAGGGTACTATCGGGCACTGGCAATTTGCCTTGGAAAATGGCACCCTCTGCAAAATGGACTTAAAAAAGTTTACAGAAAAGACTCAGGGATTAGGTAACCACGTTGTACTTTAAACACATGAAATTTAAATTACTGGTTGTGACTAACTCGTAAAATAGTATATCTGGTATTCATGCTGATTCATTTTGATAGGTATATTTAATGCACTTGGTACAAACACAGTAGAATGCAAAGGAGGTAAACGCTCATGTCCCACTCCATTGACAAAGTCTAGAAGGGATGGACCACATTTTTGTTCGTATAATCTAATCTGTGCATATTATACGTTAGCAGTTTTTGAAACGTGAATTAAGCCTAAAATATCAATTGCAGATAATGCGACGAGCCATTTTTACGAACTTGGAGTCTTTAGCTCTTCTGACAAGCAACCTCAGCTAATATATGAAAGAGGGAATATCCGCAAAGAAAGGATTGACCTTACAGATGGAGGCGATGGGCCGAGACCACTAGTAGTTCATGCTGGCTATATAGATTCCGGTCCTGACTCAGGATATAACCGTTTTGAACAGTATTCAAACTTGTGTGCTGCATTTGACAATGCTGCATGTAACATTGCGATCAAATGGCCAAGTTCACAGGTTGAACGACAAGCTTATATGAGCAGTAATGTACACATATATGTATATCTCAACCCTGGCATCTTCATACCCACTGAATGCCCGATAGATGTTAGAGAACTCGTTCTAAGGTTGCTAGATACAACTTCCAGCCATTCGTTCATTCAAAGAGAACCGTGGAAATTGTCGCTGTGGGTGATGACGCAACACCACTACTGTTGTCTTCCAAGTGAGTGGAACAGGAGAAGACAGGAGAGCGAGTCAAGATGGAGAAGCCATTACCAGGCAGATGTATTCGACTCGTTTTCTTTCGTTTGTCGAGATAAGGTAACCGACGACCGATCTGATTTTGGATTTCCTGTGACCTGGAACGAAAAAGCAAGGTATTATTGTATTATTATTCATTAAACATTATTGTTATTATTATGTGAAATCTTTATACTGTAGAATTATTTTAATTAAAGGTATCCCGCTGGAGCCGTAATAGACGACTGTGAACAAGACAAGTGCAAATTTGACCCCAAAAAAGTGGGATCAAATGCTGACTACTGCAATAGGCAATTTGACCCAAATGAATCTTTTGCTGCTATACCCTTTTGCAAACTGGCCTAGTTTAACTTTACGATTGATGCTTGATGATTGAAATTAATCATAACGCACATTTAGTTCTAGTACATGCAAGTATGCACAGACACTACTTGATACCGTTGTAGATAAAAAATCATTCAATGACAATAAACCGAAAAACAGGAATTCTGAGAACTGGTAAATTAAAATAAACCACAATGAAGTAAGTAAAATAAGAGATACATTTATTTACATCATATCAGTATAATACATTCATCATTAAAGAGCAATTAAGCAATATTTGTAAATAATCCTACGCGGATGCTGATAGTTAAAGATATTATGGGATCTATAGTTCGATGGCATCGGTTGTGGAATATCTGCATCCAAATGAGAAAAGGGTATTAAGTTCCATTTAGACCAAGTTCAAAACTGTAGCAAAAATCAGGATCGCAATAATAGGAGTCAGGATAGAAGAGTCAGAGCAGTAGCGTCGAGTATCCTCAATGTCCTCCGCTCCGGACTGGGTTGCATCGATAACACAAACCATGTTCTCTTCGCATTCAGCGGTATGGATGCATTCCTTGCGATCGCCAATAGATTTTGGTTTTTTAATGCATATGTCGCGTCCATCAATATTATGTTGAGTCGAGTCTGTCTCTGCGCATGCACATTTTCCCCGAAAACCTCCGGGGGGGGCTCCGGGTTCGGGCAAGCAGATCAATGCAGACTTCAGGTCGCTAATTACTGTATAACGTTCGTCCTCTGTTCCATGGCCAATCTTCATCACGATTGTAGACGCCTTAGCGCATTCATCCCCTAAAGCATCACCAGGAAAACATTCGCCATCGAATACCTTACCACTGCTGTAAACCATGAACCACTCGTATTCCATGTTGCCATTGGTTGGTTTAATCTTGTCGTATACTGCGTCTGCCCTGGAACCATTCGCGGACGAGTTGGCGCTCTTCAGAATCCCGAATATCAAGAAAACTTGATAGAATATGTATAATATCTCCATCTTCTTAATCAGCTTCAAAAACAGCGTTTGAATGGTTTGAATTATCAGGATCACTAGACTTCGAAGCGACAATTTTAAACTTGATTAGAAAAATGTCCGTGCTCAGCTGAATTAATCAATTTGTAGTTCATTCTTTTGAGAACCGGAGCAAAATAGAGAAATTGATGATTGTGATTACTCATTTTTCATTGCGTTGAAAAAGGTTGAAAGTAACTAATTCGCAACTGTTGTCAAGAATGGACTTGAAAATCATCATGTGCCATGACATCCAAAAATCTTACATTACTTACCAACCATACAATTTATGCATAAAAATCGTGTGCAGGTGGTGTTCGGCTAACCGTAAGGTGTTGACCCCAAAGCATGTCAATGTTGTGCATTTAATAACGAAGCTGCTAAACATTTGCGGGCTTCCTAAATATTCCAAGACGGTAAATTGTACGTTCATATGTACATAACTGAAGTAACACATCCATACTGAGAAATTAATTGGAATGTAATCTTAATCCCGTGTGTAGTGAAATGGAGTTTCTTTTGTGAAACGAATCCGGAACTGACTTACACTGTCAAGTTATGTAATCCGCATAGTTTTCTTCGGCGAAGTCATACATACAGTTGCAATTTTAGCTTAAGACGCATCCATACCATTTTTCATTTTTACCACATGCATTTTTCAGATGTATTTACGGCATTCCTAATTACTTTTGTGGGATGGATGTTACTATCAGAGCAATTGTACCACAGGAGAAAAATCTTGGAGTTTATTGGGTCTTGTTTGTTTATATAAAATACAACTCAAACTAAGAATGTTTTTAATTATTACATGTAGAAGTTACTTTTACGCTTAACTTTTTTAGGAGAAAAATACGTTACTGGAATACTAATTCTTCATTTTAGTAACACTCAAAATCCGAAAAACCAACATTTTTTTACTTTTAAGATTTTTCGAAAGTCTACTTTTTATTAATGGAACAAAGAGTTGCGATTAGACCAGTCAGTTGTATTAAAGAGTTCATCCCTTCGGCAATTCTCATATGGGTCATTCCAATATGCTGCAAAGGAAATTCCAAAAATTATTATGCTGATTTGTTGATCCATCTTGCATGATTCTATCAAGAACGTCAAAAATGATTCAGTAAACAAACCTTAATGAAATTGACTTTGATGATTTCAGGAAATGCGCAGGTTTTACAAACACGAAAAATATTAGAAATGATATCTTCCGCGGAATAACCCAATTTCCACAAATGGCTGATAATTTTGTACGCTTCATCTATGTTTCCATCCCTGCAGTGCTCCAGCATTTGTTGCACAGCTAGCGGCGAAGGTTCATCGCAGACCTAAATTAAATAATGAGCAGGTTAAACATTAGTTTATTAGTACACACAAAAAGAATACATCAGATTTAAGTACACTTGGGCACCTTGAAGACATTATCTGGAGTAATGGTACCAAATCCATGAAATGTAGCTTGCAGGTTGTTCAGCCCTTGACGCATGTCTCCTTGAGCGGTGAAGACAATGGCTTGTAGACCTTCATCGGAATAATTAATCTAGAAAAGAAAATCAATCAGTCATCTTTAAGCATGGTATTCCTTTCAAAACTCGTGTATTTTGAATATTAAAAAACACTCCTAACTTACACTTTCAGCAACGCAAACAGCCATCAACTTTGCAAGAACTTGGGCATCACTAAGTTTTCCAAACCTCACCACGGCGCAACGAGATTGAATAGGTGGAATAATCTTTTCGCTGGTATTGCAAGCCAATGCAAATCGAGTTGTTGCAGAGTACAGTTCCATTGTACGTCTCAGGGCCTGTTGCGCTCCTTCCGTCATACTGGATTACAAAACAAATTCATTTAAATTATGCAAATAAGGGATGGACTTCATAATCTGATCAGTTAGGTTACCTGTCTGCCTCATCAAGGATTATAATTTTATGCTTTCCAAGTGGCAGGGATATCTTTTGCTGAGCAAACAATTTAATTTTGTTCCGCACAACATCAATCCCCCTGTCGTTGGAAGCATTTAGCTCGAGAACAGCCTCTTTGAAATTTTCACCAAGTAATATCCTAGCCAGGCAGAGAATGGTGGTTGTTTTCCCCACACCAGGAGGTCCCTACAAATACAAATACAGGTAACTTTTGTAAAAGAGAAAATTACTGATAGTTGACGCAGTCCTTATCATTATAAAAACTTACAGCAAGAATTATATTTGGCATGTTCCCAGTTCTGGCAAAGACAGAAAGTCTATCAATCGTTTCTTCATTTCCAACAATCTCTTCAAATGTTTGTGGTCGATACTTTTCAATCCTAATAAGATAAAATACATAACGATTCATTTCAACATTCTCAATCATTATATTTTAATTTAAAAACCGCAAACCTTACCAAGGTACATTAGAATTATCACCAGGTGCTAACCCCACCTTCTCATCCTTCTTCCTCGGGCTCTGTGAAGCCTTTTTCGGGGAACTTTTGTCCTTCTTGATGATGATATCCTTCTTTGAGTCTCCTTCTACATCACTCCCTTCATCGATAACCATCACATCATCTTCCCTATCAGACATCTTTACTAACTGATGCTAGAACCTTGATTATCTTCACTTTAAATATCGTTGTCAAACCAAACTGCTTTGAATTTAGCAAATTATTACAATCTTCCGGATCTGGCACTGAAGATGTTTTTGGTCTTGTGTAGATTTTGACACAAGCAAAACAATAGGAATATATTATGATAAAAGCACTATGCATCCACAAGCCGCTGCACTGGGTTCCCGCATACGATCATGGGCATCTCGCACAAGTCTTTGTCCTTTTTTATGCACAAAATTATGCCTAAGAATTACAAATATCAGCATCTGCATTCTCACTGAATAATGAACATTTTATGCAACACAATTAATTTTTTAATGAATGGGGGTTTTCGATTTTGACAAACAATTTATTTTAAAATGTAGTTCGCTTTATATTAATTTCTTGTTTTTAATCGACTCAGGGTCGGATTTGGAATATTTAAGAGGTCTTCCTCCGGGATGCCGATACATACACTCGGATATTCCATAGCCTTCAACTCCGTCAATAATGAATTTGCATCGTCGTTCCACAATCCTTGCCTCCCATTCAAAACCAATGTTTAGTTCGAGGGTTTCTAAAACTTTGACTTGGACATAATAAGTTTTCCCGTTGGTGGCTTTAATTCTGAACCCGTAATCTTTCGGGGGATCTCCTTGTTCTCCGTATATGTAGAGGGGCATATCCACCCAAGATAGGGCGTGGAGAGAACCATCAAAGTCGTACATGTAGCCGAGTTCGAGTCTGGAAGTTTAAGGAATATTTAATATGCATAATTATTATGAGATTTTAGAAAAACGTGATGTGCCGGAATCGGTTTAGTTAACTTACTGCGATCCAGTGGCAGGTTGGCAAACATTTCCCACATCGAATCGACGACCATCTTCAAGGCTAAACATGTGGAACATGTAGCGATACAAAAGTTTCCAGTTTCGCTTGACGCCTGTCAAGAAGATAAGAATGCTTGCCATTTATGACTTGTTTGAATATTGCATTTTTAAGCTGATTTGGAGCTGGTTTACCATAGCTGTGATCTCGCATGCTAGGTGCACTAAACTTATACACTTTTCCGTCAATGAGGGCTTCACCGGAAATGGTTCCATGTTGTTCATAATGCGTCTGATGAGCTCTGGTTTAAGAGAAAGCGATACATGTTGATTGTATATGTTTATTATTCAAGAGAAATCAATGAAAAAATGCAATGTAACTTGTCTCTTACTCTTTCAACTGCTGAAAGTACTCCCTACTCCAGGATTCTTTAGCAATTGCTCTTGCCATAGTCCATGGTGGAACATCCGTGTCGTAGTCAAAGTACTCCAAGCCTGATTTCCAGTCTGCGTTTATTCGAACGTCAAAAGTTTTTGTGGTGTCATCGGATGATCTGAGAATCCATTTAATTGGACATTTTCGAATTTGCATAGTAAAATAATGTATTGGATAAAAAAAAGATAATGAGATTTGCATACTTCATTTGACCATTGTATTGCAATTTCCAATGTTTCATTGGTACAACAGGTTCATATCTGAAACCTTCTGCTCCATAGTATTCATCACTGCCACCAAATAGTTGACAATCTGGGAATTTTGGCGAGACTAGGTATCCTAATTCGGGGATTCTTTCCCGTGAAATAGACAAACATTAATATATGATGATGTGAAATGGTGTGTAACATTTTAAGTAGCTGTTTAATGAGACCAGTTAAGATCCCTTATGCAGAATAAAAATTCTGCCTTAGCGTACCTCAGTATTAAAAATCCGTTTACAACGTCATGAGGTCTTCTTGCTGTTCCTGTGATAATGCAGAATCCATCGCGGTCTGCACCATTGAAATATACAGCATCAATAGCTTGGAAATGATCAGACAAAGGCTGAACTTTATCCATTTCCGCTGGACCGCATTTAGACTTTGTGCCATAGCCTGAATTGTAAGTTTCCAACTTTGTGTGATCCTTTTGGGTTTCAGTCTTACGATTGTCTTTCCACTATTACAATGGTTTTACAAGTTGTTAAATGAAATGCAAAGTTTTATCAAAGTAACAATTCTTCATGGATCCCATTTCTTAGCAAAGAGGGCTTACCTTTCGAAGTTTCATAAGAAGATAAAACAGGACAACTTTTGGCCAATAGTATTTTCCTGGTTGACTGTACACACCGGCTAATTTCGGGGGATCTTTGTTGCTTAACAAAACTCCCAAAAGTAGGAAGATTCCTACATAAAACAGCCAGCTAATGCAGCAACACAACATTTTGACTTTGATGAACTCTAAACTCGATCTAAATCTAACTTTCACCGATTAACTAACTGTAGTATTCTATGACTGGGTCCAAGATGTTGTGCTATGGGCTTTGAATTTAATTAATTAAAACACCTGCTGGTGCACTTCACAATCAGCCAAATTGAAAATACGATAAGTAATCTCTTGCCATATCACATCAATACATTCAGTTAAGCAGGTGGACGTACACCTGCATGTGCCCGAGTATCGTTTGATAACTAATTCATACCAACCTGATAATAATTTATCATTTATTTCTGAATTAAATTCTTGTATTCAACAGGTGTCCGTACAAACTTACACTAACTAGTACTCAGAGTAACGCGAAGGTCCGTATTTACAGTTCAAAGGTGGTTTGTATGATATAATTGAAAAATGCACTTTTATATTTATTTTTAGTTCTTGGTAGCTATATCGTATGATGAGGAAGTTTTAAGCAGATCCTTTGTCTTGAATTGAACCTCAAACTCTGCATTCACGGAATTGTTGTTAACTTGATTCTCCATCATTAAAACGTTTACATTTTCGTCGTGATTAGCTATTTTAGCTTGTGTCGCACCCGTAGTTCCTAATTTTAAATTTGTAACGACAAAATCGTAATCAATATTAGATTTATAATTTTAGAGTTTAATCAAACTAAAAATTAAGTATGCCTTGCCTACGTAAATGTGAAGAAATTTCATCAGTCCCGATTCCAATATCTTCATGCGTATTTATTTGAAGCCTGACATTTCCATTTCCTACATTACAATCAGGCTGTAATCTTTGTTCCAAAATGCCTATTCGTCGTCCATTGTTATTTTTCCATAAGTATACACCAACAAGCGTTGCAAGTATTAGACAAACGACGAGGATTGCAAGTAATCCTATCAAGAATCTTGTTCTAAAAGTATTGAGGCTTGCATAAACTTGACTGGACGATTTTGAAACTGCAATAACATGACCTATAATGTAGACGTAAACCTTACGAAGATGTAGTTTCACCAACTAAATGCTCGGCTACTTTAACGGATGTAAGCTCTGAATGAAATCTAATAATAGTTGAGCTGCAACTGCAAAGTATAATTGCTCCAACGCATTCACTAAAGGTTGAACTGTCCAATTTGAAGTACTTTTGACATGATCCTCTGTAAAGATAAAAATCATTGCATTTTGAGTTGTAACAGAAGCACTAGAGTACCAAACACATGAAAATGATTGTTATATCGATTTGATTAATTACTCTTCACAATATTTTTTACAGCTTTCCTGACTGGGAACTGTAGACAGGAAAGGATGTAGTTGTGTATTACGATAAGCAATTTTCTTCTGGATACAATCGCATTCTCGTTGTACAGCTATGCACACATTGTGGAGAACTTGATCGTAAAGGCGACAAGATCTAGGAACAAAATATTATTGTAGCAAATACTACTTCAAAATTTGAAAGAGTTTTGGGCTATTGGGTTAGGATTTGGATTGGTCACAGATTTACTCAAAGCAGAAGCGTTTGCAATCTTCATCGACCAAAGAGGGTACCAACAAGATAGGTTCTGTTTTGTAGGAGTTCATCTTCATTTAATTTCTGGCATTTTGGAATAGAGGATGCTTCCAGTTCATGCACATAATTCCATAATCAACTGAAATGAAGTTATTGCAAATGTGTTCTCAAGTTTCAGAGGGGGTTCTGTTCTGATGTGTACGAATTTGTCCCATCCTCCGTCTTCGCAAAAGTTTTTTGTTATATATATACGATTACTCTTCACCACGAGCTTCACCATTCCATAGCGATGATTTATCGAAAACTTTTACATGGAATGTAAATGTAACTTCCAATGCAATGGGGTGAAAGTGCGAGAGGATCAGGTCACGGAAGACAAATAAACCGAAGCGCTTAAAAAAAGTGTGTTCAAATATCTAGAATTTCTTAAAATCGTGTCATGCGATTAAGAGTAGGTTGTAAAGGAAGAACTAAAGTTATGAAAGCGAAGAATAAAAATGTTAGTCAAGTTCTCTAATGTTCTTGTTTGGCAACAAGTTACAAGTAGCAAATAGTTATTGCAAAATTATGGGGTGACTTGAGAATTCTTTATTCCAAATGAGACAAAAGGTTGGCAAGTATATAAAATGCGACAACGATGATTTAACGCAACCTGACTAGACATACGCGTTGATATGCTGAGTTTCAAATCTACGCTAGTTTGTTTGTTGAGTTGACTATGCCGTAAGAAATAAGTTCTTCCTTAGTCATATCACAGCATTCAACCCGAATATTGTTCAAGGCAGTATCGTCAGTGGCTGTGGGAAAAAAATAATTTTGGCATTGTTATTTTCTCTAAAACGACAGCTTTCTTCAAACCATTTTGATCGATCGATATTATATAACTTACATATTCCTTGAGATGGTTCAACCTGAGTTTGTAATCCGCATATATATTGATTTTCTTGACAAATACGTGGTGATGTCCATTCGCCCCACCTTTCTCCGTCGCCTTCAATGAACTGCGTTCCTTCTGAGCATAAAATCCTTATGTTATTTGTAGCTGATTCATCTACGTTTGCAGTTGTGGCTTCAACGGCTCTCAGCATGAAGCCCCTTGCAAAGCCACGTCCATCACACCAAAAGATTTTTCCCCACTTTCCCCAGTTTCCTTCCGAACTTGTGATGACATCGACAGGCTCACCAGGGCCAGATGACGAAGGATTTCCACAGTAAAACTTGATTCCATTTAGACAAGTATCATCAATGACGACATCCCATGCATCCCAAGGCTCGGTTTTCAACTGAAAGCCAATAACTTTGGTTCCTGCAGGACAATGTTGGAATGCTCCCCATATCTTTGGAGTAAAGAAATATTTATTAATACTTGACAAATTAGTAGAAATTAATTTCAAATTGACAAAGGATAAATGTTCAACTTACTCCCCAATTTGTGACGATCGGAGATGTTAAAATATCGTTTGCTGAAGCACAATGCAGTGCAATGCAGCCGAGAAAACTTAAGAAAAGAAATTTACAGTCCATTTTTTTCCGACACAATGTTGCTGAACTCAGATTGCTTTCGATCTTAATGTGGTGGCGTGACTCCTAAAATAATCATCCGAACATGCTCTATGACTTTCGCTGAATCGTAATGAAAAAATTCGGAAGCTGCGAATTTATATAATAATTTGACATTATCATTGACAGGCAGATTGTTATCTCCAGCAATTCGACAGTATTCATGTCGGAAATTCCAGAAAAAAACATAGTTTGCATATATGAACTATGAACGAACATACAGACAGATCTAATTCATCCATGTTCCGTAGCCGTGCTGTAAGACTCAAGAGGCAATCTGTGTATGAATATGCGTTTATGACATTCTCTTGAAACTAAATCAATGTACACTTGAATTCAACTCTACAAAAATACATTTTGTTGAATGATATGAAATGATTGATGCTCATTGAATGGATGTTTAATTGAAGTTGAATACGTTCACCGATATGAGCATGATAAATCTATGCTGTGATTTCTACCTAATTAATCGTGTGAACGATCTGGAAAAAAATTGACTGAGATGAAATGCGTAATTAAAGATTCCCTGATCCCCTACGCTTGTGGTTTCAGACATACAGTTGTTCAACACTTTCCTACGACATGACAAACCGAAGCAAAAGTTGTATGCATGTTACATGTACACTGATCGTCTATCTGTACGTAAAAAGTTGATTAGTGACTCTGCATGGAATACGGAAAACATGCTTCCACACACGAAAAAGTCATTCCCCAACAATTTGATTTTATTGTGATTATTAGCAGTAATAAATAAATTTTCCTTTGATTGTTCAATGATAGCATTGTACAAATATTTGTAAGCTTATAATGTATGAGTTTTCTACTACAGTAACGAGCAGACTGTATGTAGTATATTTATACATACAAAAGCAGTGTAAAAATATATTGTACTCTAACAGCAAACATCTCAAATTTACACTCGTTAAAACTACATGCAACATTACAACATGGTATAGTTTTGACTTGTTTTAAGAGGATGTAACTTATGTAAATAGGTAATTCGAAACTAAAATCCAAGTATGGTCCTTCATCATCCTCATTGCCACTACTGGAACCTAGCAGGGCTCCCTTAATTTAAAAAATCCGCATCTTTTTTCTTAAGTCCACTTTTAATTTTATACGCTGCATGAATAACGAAAACAATTTTGGGATCGTAAAAAGAAATAGGAATGAAGAAATAGGGAATTTTTTTGTTCATAACATAAATACGTACTAACATATGTACAGGAAAAAATGTATAGTTCAGGGGTAATTGGAGACAAGCTTTATACCTACAACCTAAGGGGTTATAGGGCCTTATAATTATAAGCGAAATTACTTTTGAACAGAAAGATGCGTATTACATTTTGAAATATGATATGATTGTTTTGCAAATTACAATAAATTGTGCTGAACTAAAATGCAAAACATTCTAAACGTCAGGTAAAACGTGTACCATTTATTTTTCGAATCGTTTAATGTGTAGTTGATTTATGTGTATCTATTTTGTATCGTTCTTACATAAGGGGTAGGTATATCCATGTAGAAATTGCCTGGAATCTGGATTACCACCAACAACCACAACCTTTCATCAAAAATATAAGCTGGAAAGTGGTTTTTGGCATATACAGCTGTCCACACCCTAGGGGTGCAAAACTAGACTAGACTCAACTAAATGATACCTACCTCACGTGAATACAAAATACAAACTACCTACCTACTCCTTGTGACCTTCATGATACGGAAAGTCATGTTAATCCAAAACTTGAGCCGACCAATAGCTGTATTTTGAACTTACACGAACGCGAATCTATATGGTTTTACAAGTTACATAAACCTATCCATTTTGATGGAACATATAAAACCGATAGCAATTTATGGTTTGAAGACAACAGAGCTTTTTTAGAATTCATCCTCATCTTTTCAACTAATCAAAGTTCAAGAACTCTTTCTTAAGAACTCCCTGAAATAAGTATACTCCTGAATATGTAAAAATCATGTCATGCACAACCAGTCGGGGAGATTGTAAATTGATACAAATGCATTTTAGGTATTATTATCTGGTATTCAACCATTGATTTCACATGTTGGAACAACAACAAAAACTTTGGTATTCGCGTGGCTATAATATATCCTTCTCCATGTTTTACGTGAAACATAACAAATCAACTCGGCTAACTTCTACCCATTTCATGTTTTACGGAATCGCTTTAAACAACTAATGTTGCATATTCTGCTATGATGTTGGAGTACTATTACTTGCTTCAAGGCTGTTGCATAAAAATGTGTTGACATTGACATTCGAGAATTTTTTGATCACAAATAAAATGTTACATTATATTGGCAGGCCTTCTTTAGGAAAGCTTCTTGAAGAGAAGATTGCCATTTGGCTTTCTAAGTAAATCAGCATAATATGCGAAAAGAGCATTTGCTTGTTCCTTAGAAAAGGATTCCAATTACTTCGTAAAGACATAAATAATAGCTATTATAATCTAGTAGCATCTTCTTCTGCATAGGAACTGATAATTGAAGGTCATGCTGATGGCAAGAATTTCTCTACCTAAAATTCGTTTTTCTAAGGTCCAGTGTTCAGCTTAATATTATGCATATAGATGTAGGTGAGTGTAATACTGATATGACACGTCAAACCAATTCTTTTTTGGGGGCATGCCGGTCGAGAAACATCTTCGGCATTATTATCACCGCAATAACAATCATGCCACGACTCCGCTCCGATTCCCTCCCCTCCTCTTTACAACTTGTTAGTTGCTGGATTGTTTGGATGATTAAACCTAAATCTTGTCTTGAATGTTGTTGATGCGGTTGATGAAGTCAGCGGATTTGATGGAAAAAATCCCATGGAGGCTTTCATATAAATAGCAGCTCCAATAGCCTGAAAATTTCGTAGATCAGTTTTGTTCGCCAAGCAAAACAACGTTGAGCTTAAAACCCGCAGTAAATACCACAAAAGACTTTTTCCCTAAATCTCATCACCGCCATCATGTACAAGTTTGTAAGTTTTTTACCAGAATTATTACAGAACAAAAAATAAAATTACTTTGAAAAAACAGGAAACTTTAAATACTTTTCAGAAACCAATTCATGACTAATAATTTCTTTGGATTCGCAGATTGCCCTCTTGGTCTTCGCAGCCCTTGTTGTCTGCGCCTCTGCTCAGTACTACTACACCAGTGGATTGTACACATATCCTACCTACAGTTACAGTTATGGATACCCATATTCATATTACGCTGGATACGCTCCAGTATATGGAAGTTATTATTTCAAAAAGTAAACTTTGACGGATCTACCCACCCGGATTATGACCTAAGGCCTTACAACACCAAATCCTCTTTATCTCATCTTTAAGTAAAGTACTGCTGTTTTGTAGTTACAACTTTAGCATACTAGACCAAGCAGCGTTTCCAAAGAACGGAATGTCAATTTCTTTACAAGTTTTAAATTGCAGTTTGATTTATAATAGCCAAAAAATATGAGTTTTTACAAGCTGTAAATCAAAGCATGTAGTTTGACTTTTTAAGAATATTATTGGCTGAAAGTTAATAAAATTTACTACCTTTTGCAAGTTAAAAATGGTGTATGTACGCGAAACTGATGCTAAACTAATTTGTGCTTTTTAGATCTCCAGCAATCTCGTGTCTTTTAAACTCAATCCAATGTCAGATTTGACGGTAGGCTACTCGTTGCATCCCATAGATAAAAAACCGTATATGACGCCATGAAAACTTACAAACCAAACTTCGTATATTTTAAATCATATTGTTCTGAGATTGCGGTTAACAAATATTTATTTAGGACGCATTTGAATACAACGGTAAAACGCATAAGACATTAGTTTTTGAAGTTTGAATTACTATCATAATCAGCAATCACTCTGTTTTGGTATCTGCTTTAATTTTCTTGATACCTCGTCTCCAATACTCTGGCGAAAGCATTGTGGCAATAAGAAATACCAGCAAGCCACCGTAACAAATGTAAGTTATCATGACGCTCTTCGAATGACGCAAACAATATCCTCCAGTTGCTAAAAATTAGTCAAGAATTATCAAGCATCAAAGAATATTTTAATCACATCTTAAAAGCTTGCTTAGATTGTGTGACTAATACCTCTCACTATCAACGTGTACGCGGTACATACAAGAGCAAAGAGCATTTGAACAATTTCCAGCACTGCCATTATGTGTCTTGATTTGGGAACCGAAATTTTAATCGACTGTGGAGTAACATGAGGAAGTGTTATATAATACAAGTTGTAAGCATGTAATGTATAATTTATGTATAACGCATTACCCGTAAAGCTAAAAGTGGGTAGTCGATAGCATGAACAAGTAAATTAGCAAGTCCGAGCCATCTCACCATTGGTTCTGAAATTTTAAGCATCACTGCTCCAAACAGTATTGCAAAGGAATGATGGATTCTGCAAAATAAAACCGTTTGAACTATTTAAGAAAGTAATGTGGTAGGATATACAAAGTTTCAATTCAAAGATATGATAATTACACGTGCACTGCATCCACTCGTTTCTTTCTGAGGATAAGAAAAAACGTGTCAATAACGAATAGAGGCTTCGTCCACACTAGCACCACACCCCAGAAAGCGGATGACATGTGAAGACCCTCTCTAAATTAGCACATAATTATTCAAAGTCACTGATTAGTGTATACATCCATACAAACAAAAAGCTTGAAAAAACAGTGCGTATTACCTTAAACATATACTTCTATAAAATCCATCGGGCAGTCGTAAGAGAACAAACATTTCCATACTTACACGGCAAAGAGCTATGATTGAGAGTGTTCCAATTGTTGCGTTCCAGATGAAAAGAGGAATACGCAATCGGAAAGGTTGACGCTTTTCCATATACCGTTGTAAGTACCAAGCAGTTACCAGGTATGATGTAAGAAATAGAGTGAGCAAAGTTGACATGTACTTTTCTCCAAAATCATACCAGAAGTCTATGTCGATTCGCTCAAACCAATACTGATGAAATTTGGGCTGGAACTCTACAGTGTTCCATCTCGTCCAGTTAGAATCAGAAATGATTTCCATTTTTTTTTTCAAGGCTATATGGATCAATGTGAGAAGGCTTTTCTGCTAAAAGTAAGATGAGGACCGAATAAAAAAATGAAAAGTCTCTTTTTTATCACAAACTGGCTTAGTAGTATCACTTCACCCCAATAAATAACAGTTTCTAGAGAACAAACTCCAGCCCAACCAGATTTAATCCGAATCAGTAAACCAACTGTTTAGGTACAAATCCGGGACATTTTGCGTATATTTTGGCCACAAATAAAATTGTGGGGATTACAATTTACTTTTTAGTAGCTGATTTGATGATGACCTGATGGTGTGTTCAAAAATGCGCCGACTAATTAGCAGACAAAAGTCATAGTGGTATAAGTAAAAACGGCACAATAGCATAGCACCACCACGATAATAGTTTTTCCCTTCACATGGGTATCATTTGTGGACTCGAGTTGAAAAATTCCTATGACGGCAACTTCAGCAACAGTTTCAGGCTTCAGGATATCTACCTCAAAGCGGTCTGCCACTTTCCCACGGTCAGAGTTCTGATTAAACATGCTTTAATAAATAAAAAAGTCTTTTGAGCCAGGTAGAATTTTTGCTATTGTTTCATTTTTATGCTGGGATATTACATCACAGCCTTTAATTCAATGCTTTTAAATCTGGACATCTTCAAGGCTAACCTGTATTTCCGGTGTGAATTCAACTCTGTATTTACGCAGGTTGTCGTTGTTTTGATCAGTCGTTTCGGTGCTTATAAAATTAGTTGCATAGTGTCTTGAGAAAAACTGCAGGTTGGTATTTGTAACTTACATTGTATATATTATATCTACAGAGCTATAAATGAAGACCAGGAAAGCTGACGAGAAATTGCATGCAGTAATTATTTCCTATTTGCTCAAACCTTTATGAACATATACCTTTAGGTAACGTAACAATGCCTTCCTACTCATTTAAACAAAAGCTAACTTTAATCTTAACATCTTGACTTATTCATGTACCATGTACCGTGTACTGTACACAATGCTATACAAGCCACACTACAAGCGTCAGGTTGCTGGTTAGGTAGAATATGAATTCATTTAGGTTTGTAACTAACTGAAATCATTAGCAGATTTTAAGAATGTTCGCAGCTAGAGAACACCTATTTCCAGGACTTCCAAAATAACGTTCATGACGTGATGGAATTTTGTACAAATTATGTACAAGAACATTCGAAGAAGACTGAGGTTTCGAGGAGATCAGTTGTTTCTAATCCCGATTCATTTTAGCTTTATTCCATTCATTATTCAATTTATACTTAAACTACGGAAATAAATCAGCCCTAAAAATATTCCATAATACTGCGAACGAAAATAGAAGAATGCACATGACGCTACTAGTGTACCATAAAATCTCTTCCCATTTTCTCCACTGCAAATTCTTGAGTACGTGAATCCCAACAAGGAGACCAGCCACAGCTCCACCAAGATGGCAAGCATATCCCACCTAAACATATATATTAATAGTACAATCCGTTTTAACATGGCAGTTTTTTAAATCACATAATGCTATTTACGTAATTATTATCATTGTAGCATTTGTACATTTGTCGTTTCACCAGTTATAAACGTGATGTAGAAAGCTGTTCCTGCATCGTGAACGAGAAATGCCACGAACAGAAGAACACGCAGCCACGGGTATTCCATTTCGTTCCAATTCTATTTAATTTAGAGTAATCTCCATAAGTTTATTTTTCTAGGGTATTGTAAATAATTAACAATTAATGTCTTCATACAAGAATCACAGTGGACAAATGAGCCGCGATCAACGCATAAACGCCAGCTGAAGCTCCTGCGAGATAGTTAAATGGTTGCGAAATCGAGGTGGCTAGAGATCCTACCAATCAACAAAGTTTGACTTAAAATATCCCTTGAAATAAGTATTTAGAAACGTATTTACAAACTGTTTACAAGTCTTGCCTGCCAATATCCCCGCAAAGTAGATGGCCAGCACCCGCCACCACTTGTGAACCATTTCTAATAAAACTCCAAGGACTAGTTGGATGACTACATTGTTGATTATGTGCATGTAACTGTAAAAACCGAAAGTTTCTTATTTTTCTTGTAAAATGTCGTTTCTATCAAATCGCTTCGAATTTTTACCCAGAATGCACCAAAGCGTAGGTTAAGTAACGCCAAACTTGATATCGTCTTCTCGGATCATAAATTAATCGAGAATCCAATGGTGCGGGACCATATTTATTGACGTATCCATACTTTGGATCGTTTAGCAGCTTTCTGGTGTGGTAAATGAAGAAACCGAGCTACAATAACAAAAATATAGTTTTCATCACATCAAAAACGAAATGCAAGAAAAATATAGATTCAAAATCTTTACAATTAAAAGTGAACCTCAGCCATCGTTATTATGACCATAAATACAGGAGGTGGCATACAATCATAATAATTGTTGTACACCAACTCTTCATCCTCTTCGTCTTCTTCATAATACTCGTCTTCTATCTTATCAGAAAGGTTATGGAGAGAAATGCTAAGTGGCATAGTTTTCGGCATTGTTGTCTCATCCGACTCTGCTGTTGGTAATTCTGCGTGTAGTCAAGTTCGTTTCGTAGTCGACGTGTCAAAGTTTTAAACGAAGAATGGCAAGTTTTAACCGTATCATAACAATTGCCGGCTTGACCGTAAACCTTACCTTTTAGCTGAGGAAGAACTCTTGGGAAAGAACGCATCATTCGCATTTCCTGTGGAGCCGTTAGCCCATCTTCTGTAGAATGTTTCTGTGTGAAAACTCTTTCATTAGGCTACACCTTCATACAGTGTTAAGAGTTAACTTTTTAAAGAACATGTTCATACATCCGGAAATGCTCTTAATGATCTAAATCCTTTGGACATTTCTTCATTGTCATCATCATTAGCGCATTCATCCTCTGCTAGCTTGGTTTCACAATTTTGTGGATCGGGTAATATAGGTAGTAATGCTCGTGCCCTTGACGTTGGCCCTGGAAAAGCAGGAGCCTGGAGAAATACATCCCCATCTGGTGTGGGAGGTTCAGAAGGTGTAGCTCTTGGCCTTTTTATTGGTTGCAGTGCTATGGAACTTCAAAATCAAAATCATGTTGGACGGTCTTTTTATTATTTTTAGACGAAACTAGACTAGCAAAGAATGCTAATTATACCGTGATTTATTTCTCAAGGAATATGTGCGAGAGCCATGACCTTCAGTTAATGAAACTCTTTGATTTTTGGGTAGAACCACAGCATTAGCTACTCTGAATGACACAGCTTTCTAAAGTGTAGAATATTTTGTTGGAAAAATTGTATACAAAATGTATGAAAGATTTTCAGCGTGAATTACAAGACTTTGCCACGAGGACTCCCTTCTGGGTTTCACTGAATAGCTTCGTAGAAGAGGAGGTCGTCGTTGTTGGTGGTATCCCAAGCTCTGAATATTAATTATGAATTCATAAATGAAAGAGTG
>JAQGAP010000130.1:0-64466 GCA_034697805.1 Orchesella bifasciata
CTGAAATATAAATTTTCGGTTTGATACATAAAAATTGTTACAATGTTCCGAGCATGATCCACACGCTTCTATTTTAGTCTACAGAATGCGCAAACATAACCGGGAAATTATTGATCCAATAAAAAATATTGTAGCTGGTTTTCAGCTAGTGTAACAATTGGTTAAACATTATTTTGCTTTAACTAGTTGAATGATTTTTAAAGTTGGGTGTGTTTGGTATTTACTGATAACAATACAAGTTTCATAAGAGGTTTCACTAATAGCCACAAACTTTTAAAATAATTAACTGACTCATAAGTGAAACTTGTTTAGGGAATCATTTTAGGGTAACAGAACTTTGGTTGGGCTCACTAAACTCCTCTGAAATATAAATTTTCGGTTTGATACTTAAAAATTAGTTACAATGCTCCGAACATACGCACCAAGATTCGATGTTAGCCTACCGAATGCGCATACATAACCGAAAAATTAATGATCCAATAAAGAATGTTGCGGCTGATTCGTTGACGATCGTTGATGTTTTTGGACGGACATCTTTACTTTTTCTGCGATTTCACTTGGGGTGATTACATGTGTCAGGATTCTAATTAAACGAACGTATACCCGAATACTTTTTTCGAATTGATGCAAAGTTTTGACTTGACCACATGTATGTCCTAGCCACATGTCCATAATCACCAACTAGCATAGGATTGCTGGGCCGGACCGTTGCCAAGAGTCCATAAGGACTGTCAATGCACATATTCTGTTACTTTATCTAAAGTACGCAAACATAAAATAATTTAGATTTTTTGTGTTACGCAGAGTTTGCGTAGGACAGGTTCCGATGACGGGTGGTGAATCCAAAATCAGATTGAAACTTTACAACACGGTCTGGAGTCCTTTTATACCCCAGCCGGACAACCTTTAACAAGTGAAATATTCTTACACATACAGAACAACATTTTCCATACAGACGTTTCATTCATATTTTATAATTTACATTTAAGACTCAGGAGAACCTTATAGGTAATACGAAGACTGTTCAGACATGTGCCTGAAAATGGAACACCAAAGTGCCACCTGCATTTGCTTTTAGCCACTTGCAATGTCTTGTACACAGTGAACGTCCAAAGGCGTGGCTCAATTTAGTCAGTAACAGGAGTTACCATAGGTTGACGTTGACCTCTTACAGGTGGATCGACGTGGTCCTGTTATAGGTTGTTCCTTTAACATTGGCGTTTATTGGAAAATTTAAAAAACTCCAGCAATAGGTGGACGTTCCAAAAACCCAGTCAGGATTTTAAATACGCTAATATTTCGAGAAGGTAAATGCATAGTTGGATAGAGCTTAAAAACGCAGTTACGGGCCCGTCCAATTAATCATAAGTTGATTTAAAAACGAAATTAAGATTTGTCCATGCATTTAGCATTACGGAAAAAGTCTGGTTATAGGTGGACCATAAAAAAGGTCTGGCTATAGGAGAGCCAAGTCCACCTATAGATGGACCACCCTGAAAAAAGTCCAGTTATAGGAATGCCAAGTCCACCTATGGTAACTCCTGTTCCTGACTGTAATTTCCAACAGCCAATCAGTGACCACTTGATCAAGAAATTTAAAATAAATTCAACGCGAATCAGGACTCGTATATATGGTAACCTACATTTCATTTTCTCGTTGAGTTGGCAGTTTTGTACTAATTTTAAACCGATTTGGATGAAAATATACAATGTATTCAAAATTTTCCTTGCAATTCAGAGTGACGATCTAAATGTCCCACATTGTCTAAACAAGAATGGACGTCCCACATGACATCTATTGATAAAAATGTCAACCATAATGTTTTTGGTTGCATCGATTTTAATCTTAACCAGATATACTATTGTTATACGGCATGTAATATTTACATATATACATGTTTTGCCTTCATATCCACGTTTTTAACCATTTCTAGTGTTAGATAATCTTATGCATAAATGTGTAGCTTCCATGTACATCGCTCAATAACATAAGATTTGCTTTGCATTGTGTTTACTGACGCCATGGCTACAATACCAAGCATTATTACGTGGCTGAATGCATTCAGCAAGTTATAATTTTATTTTACTGAGTTGTCTGTCTGTCTCTCTGTCCGTCCGTCCGTCTGTGTGCACTCTCCTGGCCACATACGTTGACTGATTAGGACCAAATTTGGTACATACGTAGTACTCCTCAAGGGTACGTCAGGGAATACTTTTCAGCGAAATCAGTCGCGCGCTTTGAAAGTTATGCGCGCGCAAATGCAAAAAGTCATCCGATTTGGCTGAAAATGAGAATTTATGGGTAGTTTTTCATGCTGAATTTAATGGTTACAATAGCTTTAATTCCAATTTACAAATTCATACATTTGTAACCGCGTAAATTCGAAAAACAAAATTGTAATAATAATTACTACAACAAATGATCATAATCACATGAAATGTCATTCATAAGCACATAAAACGTCGTAAATTTGGGCGTTCAGTCACGTTTTTCAGTCCACTTACGTGGCTTTTAATGAATGAAATTTGTTGTGTAATTTTAAGAAAGTTCAATTAATCTACCATTAAATTTTTCACCACATTCGTGTATAGAAAGACAACTTAGCAAATTCTTGTATTTATGTAACTTTACATGGGGAATCATTTGGTGAAATAAATTTTTCATTTTTATCGCGTTTTTTGTAACGGTTTGAAATTTAGGGCAAGATTTGAGTTTGCATATTTTTAATCAAATGTTTTTGTAAACGTATAGATATGGCAATAAAATTGAGAATACATTGAAAAAATAGTTGAAAAAACGTTGCTGGTTAATTATCAGCGTATTTCAAAACCACGGTTTGGGGGTTACCAACGACACTATCTAACTCCATGCAGGTATGGCAGATTCTGTTACTTTATCCCAATAGCACATAGATACAAAAATCCTCCTTTTTGCACAGGGCTGGACTTTGCGTAGGACAGGCACTGCCTAGCCAACCCAACTCTACAACAGCATAACATCGCAAAGCACTAAACAAGATACACGATTCAAAATGTTATGCCGTATAAGGATTCGGGACATCTATCAATGTTCTATGTTTTCTTATGGGGTAATTGCAAGTATACCTGTAGTTCTAATTAAAGTTAAATAATGCTATAGCATTTTCTGACTTAATCGAAAATTGAAATGAATGGATTAAAAGGATGGAAACCCAAGTGTTTATGTTCTAGCTTACTCTACAACAGAATAACTAAACAAGCTATAAAACCATATAAATGATTTAAAACGTCGTGCAGGATATCGTTTCTAGACAATTTTTAAATTGTATGCTTTCTTAGAACTCTATGTTAATCATTACGTTGAACATTTAATCGTTTTTTGGTAGAAAAGTAAAAAAAGTCTGCGACAAATTCTAGCCGTCTCTACAGTGGTATAATATTTCAAGCCAGTTTACCTTCTAAATGATTAAAATCATCACGCAGCATAAATTTTCTAGACAACCGTTAGTTGTCTGCTGTTCTTACAGTTGTAATTTAAGTATCACATTGGACATGGCATTGTTTCCCATCGCTAAACGGGCGAATGCTCTGCCACTGAGC
This sequence comes from Orchesella bifasciata, assembly GCA_034697805.1. Taxonomy (NCBI): domain Eukaryota; kingdom Metazoa; phylum Arthropoda; class Collembola; order Entomobryomorpha; family Orchesellidae; genus Orchesella; species Orchesella bifasciata. Next base: position 3,580 of record JAQGAP010000130.1, read on the forward strand.
TACACCACGACTTTAGTCATACTCCAGCAGTTAACTGTGAAGCTATCAAGAGCTCACATCTGAGCTATTGTCAATAACTGTACAAATGTGTCTAAAATTGACATTGACGTTAAAATCAGCTTTGAATTGTAGTCAATATATCATTCACCACCGTATAAATGGGAACCTGAAATAATCGTATACATCCTTCGTACTGTCGAAACTTTCTAAATTTGGGTATTGGTTTGGTTACGTGGAACGTTGTACTTGTACCGCTATTTCGAAATTTATTTAAAAAACAAAAAATTAGTTTTATGTGAACTACAAAACCTTATATAAATTATATGAATGCTTGTAAGCTCAGAACCACTATGGAAGATAAAATTCACCGTGTAATTAATGACAAACAGTTATGAACTTAAACAGTATATGCAAAGAACACCCCACATCATAGAGCACTGAAGAGGTTTCCAAGAGAGTCCCAACCACCGCATATGAGTGCGATCTGAGAGTTGCGAACCCTGCTTGACATTGAACAGCTACCATTAGTGTTATATCTTTAAAGAGGAGTTGTGAAGGAGAGGTTTTATGAGTGAGAGCTTCATGCAAAAGTATAATGAACCAGACGGGGAATGATCCCGTATCTTTAGCTATCGCGGCTAATGCCTTGCCTATTAGACCACTGGAACACAGTTGCAGGTAGCTCTGTTTTAACTCAACCTGCTTTGACTTGTACATACACTACATTCCTTCCTCCTATAAGGTTTTTCAGATGTGCTTTGCATGGCCTGTACCCTTTGTACATAGGCTGCTTTGTCAAACCGTCTTGGAGCTCACCTTCTCGGTTGTTGCTCTGGTAGTAAGACAGGAGGGATAGACTATTCCACTATACCCCCTCTTCCATAGACACGCACGTGTTTTTATGGGTATATGCACATTATCTCACCCTCGTCGCCAATGTTATATATTTATAGAGGAGTTGTGAAGGAGAGGTTTTATGAGTGAGAGCTTCATGCAAAAGTATAATGAACCAGACGGGGAATGATCCCGTATCTTTAGCTATCGCGGCTAATGCCTTGCCTATTAGACCACTGGAACACAGTTGCAGGTAGCTCTGTTTTAACTCAACCTGCTTTGACTTGTACATACACTACACTTATACGTGGTCGCAAGCCACTACTTCGTTCAAGCACGCCCGAATCTCAAATTCACCCATATCCTCCTATTTGTTGGAGGTTTCTGCATTGTGGCCACCGTTTTCATCATGTTGGGTATAATCATCAAGTGGTTGAAAAATGTTGAGCACGGCTTCAACGAGCTGCTTACACTGAGCTTTCTCTTGAAGAGAAAGTTTCACCCTGAAGCTCTCAAAAAAGGGCGTCCCGATCCAATAGGAATAATGATGTGCCTCGTCACATTTGCCTTGTCTGTTGCTATTCATATCGTCCTTTTATTTGTTATCTTTGGACATTTTGATGTTGTAACCTTCATCTCGGCTGATATTCTATATCAAGAAACGCTCCAGCTTCCAATAACCAAGCTGGCTCTCACCCTGATTCGCTTTTTATATATTGGGTTGACACTCATCGAAATTGGGAGGTGTTTAGCCTTTTTCTTTCCGATTGTTGCCTTGGCACTTCTCAACTATATTAACTGTGTCACAATTCTTGATGAAATGCATGAAGAAAGCACATTTCTCCGTTACTACCTTCGCCTCTATGGGATTTTCATGCTAATTCAACGCGCTGTCGGGGACATGCTGTTTGTCTTTCTAAGCATAGCCTTTTGGGCCACTGTGGGAGGGATCTGGGTGGTTATCCAGGGCTACGGCTTGGTGCATCCGATTATCTATGCGGGTTTGGTGCTGATAGTCGTCAACGTTCTCGTGGTTAGCGGAATCCTCATTCGAATCGCCAAATTGGCAGTGGCTGTTCTAGATGAAATGGTGGAGAGGAGAAAGTGTGAGTCGAGGGAGTTGTACAAAAAGCGGAAGACAAAACATGCGAAATATGTGTGGAAGCGAGTTGATGCCCTGAGAGCTATTCAGTTTTGGTTTGGAAACTTTCTCCCGCTGACAGTCCAATTTGCTATTGATTATGTGGAAGGAGTTGTAGAACGAGTGGCAGATTTGGTACTTATGTTTGATATGAGTTCATTTTCTCATTAGATTGTCGGCTATTTCAATCTAAAATATAAGTTGATTGTCGCTTTTTAATTAGAATTTAATTTTAATTTGTGTACATGTATGCAGCTAATGTTAATGTCAGCAAATAATTTTATGTATATGACATATGTTGTAATTTTTATGAGTTTCTAGCTTATACCTAGTTTTGTAATTACTCCATGTTTTAACGCAAATTCGTTATCAGATGATAATAAAGGCACACGTGCATAATGCACATTTTGCGCATTTATTGGTTGCAAATGTTTAATTGATCATATATTGGATTATGATTATGGACGTCAAACTAGCCCAGCAATAGACAAAGGATGTAATGCTGGTAACTCATCATTAATATAACTAGTTGAAAGTACCTTCTGTTCCGTAACTTTTCAGCATTTTTTGGTTTATTTGAAAAGGTAAGGTACTCCAAACTTTTCTCTAGTGGGCGTTTATTATACGGTTTTTTTTATGAAAAATGCCATAAAATTTTAAAATTTTGAACTCACATATTTCTAAATTGGAAAGTTTACAAATGTTTTAATCAGCAAACCTTAATGCTTATTTGTTCATGACCAGTTTCAATTAAAAGTAAACGACATTCTTATTTTATAATTACTACTTATTATAAAAAGTTAATTGTTTTAGCGTTGACATAAAAAATAGGACACGAAAATCCATATTAACTGCATACTAGTTCCAATTTGTTCCATTTCATCTGTTAACTTTTGTTTAACAGTTCAATTTTCTTTTCATATGAGAAAGTATTCTGTATGTTTTAACCAACCCATTTATTCCAATGCGAAATGAAAAAAAAACCTGGCCTGATTGTATCTCCAAAAGTCTGAAAAATTTCAAAAGGGTTAACATTTGTCCCTGTAAATTTGTAAACTTTTGCTACCATCACAAAATCAATTACCTTTCTATATTTTTTGTAGAGTAAATTAAATTTTTCAAATCTACATTTTTAACCAGACCACTCCACATGAATGCTACGAAAGCTATGAAATCCATGAAAACTACACACAAATACGATGATGAGTTTCCACCTGGTATAAAAGTTTTTTGGATGGAAAGTCGCATCCTGATTTTCTTTTCGAATTTAAAACAAAAAAAAAACAGGCAAAGGGAGGAATGAGTTATAAATTATTGGTAAAGAAATGCCTTGCTTGCGTCCACCAGTTTTCCAGTTGTCTGGTCTCCTGCATTACGATGATTTTTCGTTTCAGATACTTTTTTGTATTGGGCGTTATCCTCCATTTTATAACCTAGTTTTAAGAGCGTCATACTACTTTTCCTAAAACTTAAAAATTATATTCTGTAGTAAACTACCAGTAGCTCGGGTACCACAAAAAACTAAGTTTCACCGTTTCATCGAAGCATCAAGAATTTATTGCGACTGCGTCATTTAATGGTTACATCGGACATCATTTGATGCGCTTCAAAAGAGAACGACAGAGAAAGGGAGGAATGAGTTAGCAGTTTTTAAAGAAGAAGCTTCCACAACTTTTCCAGTATTCTAGACTCCTACTTCAAGCCATTTGTGACAACGTATGTGTATACTTCACATTTCTCTTCGAGGTACTTTAAGTTTGTGGGCGTGATCCTCCAGTTTCCAACCAAGATTTTAGTACAATATTTCTGAATTAGGAAGTTATGAATGTTGTCTAAAGGCCTCCACGTCCTTCAGTTTGCAAGTCGCGTTGGAAAAAAAGATGACGACTAAACTACAAGCAGCTTCATTTGCTATCCCCAAACTATTTTATTGGTACTATCCCCCGCTTCCCGTAAACTGGGAACCTCTCACCCCCAAATTAACAGTATCCACCTCTCGGCGAACATGGTTAATATGGTGCTTTTCCTTGTTCAACTCTTTCCTCCTCGCAATCGGGAATGTATACGTTGTCACAACGCACTATACCGTTGAAAAACGGCCTGGTCTGAAATTCACCCACATTTTCATATTTGGAACAGCTACGTTTGTTGTGGCTATCGTTTTCATTATGGTGGGGATCCTTATCAAGTGGATAAGAAATGTTGAGCATGGCTTCAATGAGCTGCTCAATCTGAGCTTTCTCCTCAAGAGAAAGTTTCAACCAGAGGCTCTAAAAAGAGGACGTCCAGATCCAGTGGGAATGATGATGTGCGTTATCACGTTCAGCTTGTCTGTTCCCATGCCATTTCTCCTTCTTTTTGTTGTCTTTGGCCACTTTGACTTTGTGACTTTCATCTCGGGAGATATTCCCACCCACGAAACCCTTCAGTTGACGAGTACCAAGGTGTTTCTCTACTTCATTCGATTTTTAACTGTTGGAATGACCACCATTGAAATAGCGAGGTGTATAGCATTCTTCCTCCCGATTGCTGCTTTGGCACTTCTTAATTATGTTGAATATGTTTCGATTCTTGATGAAATGAAGGACACTTCAAACTTTCTCCGCTATTATCTTCGCCTCTACAGCGTTTTCCTTATTTTACAGCGCACAATCGGGGACACATTGTTTGCCTTTTTTAGTTTTGCCTTTTGGGGCACTGTGGCTATTCTCTGGGTGGTTATCAAGGGTTATGGGCGGATGCAGCTACATTTCTACGCTGGTTTGGTGGCGGTAGTCTTCATCATTTTGATGATTAGTGGAGTCCTTATTCGAATAGCCAAATTGGTGTTGACCACGCTGGATGAAATGGTGGAGAAAAGGAGGGCTGAAGCAATGGAAGGATATAAAACGAGAAAGACGAGAAATTCGAAGTTTGTTTGGAAGCGGATGGAAGCTCTCAAGCCTATTCAGTTTTGGTTTGGTAACTTTCTCCCAATCACAGTTCAGTTTGCTATGGATTATGCGGAGGGAGTTGTGAAACGGGTGGCGGATGCGGTAGTCATGTTTGATATGAGCTCCTTTTCCAAATAGAATTTATGGTATTTAAAATTAACGTCAATATTTATTTGCACTTATGTATACATTAGAATACCTAATGTTGTAATTATAATTATACTCACATTTTTGCTCGAATAATATTAACCAATAAGTTTCACATACAGTTTGGTGTGCATTTTGTGTGATGTTCAACAAAATAAATATATGGTTTCATTGGTGTCAATTGATACTCATGATTTGCATTTGTATTCTATCTTGCATTTATCCAGTATTTGGTGTTAGCCGAACTCTTAATATGTACAAAACTTAGAATAACATTGACTGCTCATTCTGAAACGTACTAGCTTCGAACTATAAATGTTAGCATAATGAACTAATAAAAATAACAAGCAATAAATTAATTCCTTAAGCAATCAACGAAAATCGTCAAGTCGAAATATCTTTTAATGATTTATTGAGACTAGATTGATTGACTTCACTCTTGTTGAATGAGTTTTAAAATGCGTCGGGAATTACACTATTCTACATTTGCTTGCAATAAATAGCGGGGAGGCTCCGACATCGGACAACCAGATTCTAACAGATATTTCTTCACTTTTCTTGTCATTTACTAATGATCAATCTAGTAACGGGCCGTTACTAGATTGAAGACTGAAGTAATTAGGAAAATCACTTCATTCAGTACAAATATTTCAGTGCTGAGCGTTTATTTTTATAAAATGATTACTTATAATTGCATAAACATTTATTTTCGTTTGAACTTAATAAATGTACTTTCACATAAATTTTTACAAATTTTTAAACTAATAGAACGTGAATATACTAACGTAAATGCACTTGCACATTAAATATTTGTCACAACTTAACCTGGGTATATATCTTCCGGTGTTTCCAAGTAATACTGTCCCTTAGCACTGTAAAAAAGAAAATGGATTTTATTAGTCATTTCCCAAATACAATGAATTAAATTAATCGCCTTTGAGACAACATAATTACTACCTCAAGGGACATCGATAGCCAACAAGAACACTACGTTTACATTTTACCGGACAGTCGAAATTAGTTGCCTGTCTTGAACTACATTCACAGGCTTTAATATCCTTTGTGATGGAAGCCGCAAATAATTTTGTCACATAATTGTGACTGCAACTACCTGCAAATTTAAATTTTCACGTTTACATTTGTCCCTAAAATCATGAAATATATAATACACTTAATAGTACCAAATTTTGCTTCTCCGAAGAAAACATTCTTTGGATCCACACAGCCAGGTTGATGATAACCTCCGTTTACTGCAAAAAAAGGAAATTAGTTAATCTTTTTTAATATCACATTTTTTTAGTGTATATTTTCTTACGTAAAAAATTCACGTGTCCATCGCTAAAAAAAGCGATCCCAAGGCTTCCCGCGGCTGAATGGTAGATATCCACAAAGGTCGCGTCTTCCCTCGATACTTTCTCATTGACGAGAAAAAAGTTGAACATCGGGCCAGCGGGATCAAGTGCCGATAACCTCCCAATTTTTTTACCTCCTGCCTCGGGCATTGAAGATACCAAATAGCCAACTCTTCCAGCGATATGCGCTCCCATTGAATGTGCAATGATATGAAGCTCTTCAACTTTCGTATAATTGGAAACCATCATAAATCGTAGAAATTCTGCGATCCTGTCGCTCACAATAACTCGACTATTCTTAACAACCATCACGTATGCGAAGGGCCAGTGAAAATTTTTTGGGACTGGGGTGGACAAGCGACCCCAATCCACGAGTATAATGTTAGAGGTAGAGTTAGCATTCACAAAAGCTAGAAATATTAAACATTTCGTTTTTCATTTCACCCCAAAAATGCAAATAATGTTGAACTAAACATGTATTACCTTGTTTCAGAGTTGTTGGCATACGGGACTTCGAATTGGTCCAGAAGCCGTGGATAATTACAATGGTTGGCTTTTCAGGGTCAAAGGTGGATTCAAGAAAAGTTTCAGGTTTGTCAACACGAAGCTCATGACTTTCATTGAAATTTCTATTTTTTACAATAAAACCATTCATGAAATGTAATTCTAGAGTTGTAAACTACCCGTGATTACTTTTACAGAAAGTACTTACGTCTTGTCTACTAACAGGAAGCGCACGTCGCTTGCGTTTTCAGACAGGGTAAAGGGTAGGTCCAAAATGTCTAATTGATCATAGTACATCAAAAGCCGTTTTTCAACGGTGTCTTCAATAATTTCGACAACCTTTTTAATTATTTTTTTCAGAAATCCATTTGCTCCCATATTTGAAAAGGTTACTAATATTATTAATAAAATGGCAACACGGGCGTGCATGTTTAAAGATTTCACGACAACTATCGTAGCACAGATTAAACTATATTCTTCTAAAAAAGCTATCTCTTCAGCGTTTTAAATTTGGCAAATGAATCCCAAATTATTTTGCAAGCAAGGAGTCAATCTTATATTCACTTCGTTTTTAATGTCTTCCGTCATGTAGTAAAATTAAACTGCATAATTTTCAATTGTAGCTGTTAATCACTTCAGTTTGAGGTTACGAGACCCATTTATTCACAATCATAATGATATTCAAGCTGTGATTCCGAATGGAAATGCGTCATTTTATTGATTCGTGTCTAGTCGTATGAAGAATGCTCAAAGACTAAAGATCAGATAACATTTAACCAGTAATTGTAATCAGTCAATGAAAGCTTCATTGTATTTCAATCTGAATCCCCATCTACTAATTCTGATTGTATGCAAACCAATAATAAGTGAATAACTGGGAAATATACCAAATTTTCATTAAATTTTTTAAATCACAAAAATCACGAATATGATTTGAATTATTAAAATTATTCGGCCAGTTGCTTTTCCTTTTGTGGAAAAAAAGTACTGTGGAAAATCGAGATTATGGACCTATACCACAGAAAAAATGTGGAATGAGTAACGAATATTGAATTACTAATAAAACTACCTTGTTTCCAGATTTCCTTAGTAATAACCCTTCAACATTTCTCGCTCGCTCATTTTATGGCATACAAAATGAGTGGGATTTTGGAAATCAAACTAACCTGAAGACACAAAAAGGGTGGAATTATTAACCAACTATGAATAAAAGTAGCCATTCCAGAATTTTTAAAGTACCTTGATGATTACTCTTGTGACAAGGTACTTTAAATTTCTCCTGATTTTATTGTACTGGAGATTCTCCGTGGGCGTCATACGCTGGCATACTTATTCATTCCACAAACTAGAAAGGTAGAATCTAATTTAAAAACAGCTTACAGTCGCAAGCTGCCTTGAAACGAGCAATGACAACAAGATTGCAAGCTGCTTCGTTTTTAATCCCGAACCTAATTTTTTGGTATTACCCCTCACTCCCTATAAACTATAAACCTCTCACCTCCAAATTAACAGTTTCCACCTCTCGGCGAACATGGCTCATCTGGCTCTATTCCATGTTCAATGCTTTCCTCGTCGCTCTAGGAAACTTGTACGTGGTCACAACGCACTACACCGTTCAAAAACGACCAGGTCTCAATTTCACCCACATTGTCATTTTCATCGCTGGTGCGTGTTTCGTAGCCACTGTTATTATCATGGTCGGTATGTTCGTGAAGTGGATTAAAGATGTTAAGCAAGGCATGAATGAGCTGACCAATTTGAGTTCCTTTCTGACAAGAAAATTTCGACCGGAAGCTCTAATAATCCGTGGGCATCTGGATATTGTAGGATGTCAGTACCAAGGTGGTTCTCAACCTGGTTTGCTTTGGAACAGTGGGAATGAGTCTAATTGAAATATTTCGGTGTCTCACCTTTTTCCTCCCGATGGCTGCTCTCGCACTCTTAAATTACATCAATTGCGTTACTGTTCTCAACGAAATAAAGGAAGAAAGCACCTTTCTCCGCCATTATCTTCAGCTCTACGCCGTTTTTAATATATTGCTGTGTGTAATTGGGGACTTGCTATTCGTATTTATCAGCATCGCTTTTTGGGGCACTGTGGGAGGAATCTGGATTGTCATCCAAGGCTACCAAATGATGCAGCCCATTCTCTACGGGGCTGTTACTGGAGGCGTCCTCATCGCTCTGATGGTTACTGGGATCATCATTCGAATCGCTAGAATGGCAGTGGGAATGCTCGAAGAGATGGTGAGGAGGAGAAAGTGCGAAGCAAGGGAGGGATATAAAAAGAGAAAGACGAAGCACGCAAGATTTGTTTGGAAAAGGATGGAAGCGCTGAGACCTATTCAGTTCTGGTTTGGGAGTTTTCTCCCGCTGACCGTACAATTTGCTGTTGATTATGTGGATGGTCTCATGGAACGGGTCGCCGATTTAGTACTCATGTTTGATATGAGTGCGTTTAACTAATTACTATTCAACTAATGCAATTAAGTAATTACTTATCATACATTACTAAACTTATAGTTAGGTACTTCGTTTATTAGAGAAATTCTTAGTTATATATATTGAGGCATGATGATATTGAAAACGGTTTGTAATATTGTTTTATTTCATCAGCATAACAAATTAATACACATTGATACAATTGTAGTATACCTATCAAAAAAGCATTGAGTTTTTATAAGTGTATAATTTTTTGGCTTCTTTACTGCAGACTCTAACCTAACCTAACCTAACCTTCCAATGATAGAGATAGAATACCAAGTCCATATCCCTACTTCTACTACACTTAACTTAGAGGCACGTTTCGGCTAGAGGTCGGTCAACACTTCTTTCCCCTCTTCTCAGACCAGGGACCTTAGAGTTTTTATGGTTAGCCAACTGCTCCTACTCTCTTACATAACCAGACCGGAGTAATGTTATGCTTGTTACCTGCTTTGTTGTTTGCTTGTTCGTACCAAAACTAGGTTTTACGAACTAGTACCAGCAGGGCGGACAATAATGACTAGATTTGGATTTTGACGATTCAAACGTCGAGTAAAACAATGTTTCCACAGACTGCCGGGTGCTCGTGACATACAACTGCATACCTTTGTTAAGATCTGATACATTTTCAACAGATTAATCTCGAGTTCTTGTTCAATTATAAATACTCCGATTGAAATTCCGAGAATCACAACCCAAAGTATGGCAATCGCTCTAATTTTAGTGATCTCCACCGTTTCAGGCTTTCCCCTCGCCTTATCGTAGTGCAACTTGTACTGAAGCAAATCATCCCAATCTCTCCACTCTTTCCATTTGTAGAATAGCCCAGATGCAACCACTTTCTGGATGGAGTCTTTTAGCCAGTATTGGTTCTCTGTTTTAGTAAACCAACTAAACAACTTATTATTGAATGTTTGAGGAACCTCGAGACAATCAAATTGGTCACTCGTGTTCCTCATCAATTGCTGGAAGTAAGGCAGAAACAGTTTTGACTGTGATGTAAAATATAAATAACCGATACGTAGACCTGAATTAGCCACCATTTTTGTATATTCAGGAATAGGGACAAGGTTTTCAGTCACGTAAAAAGCATCTTCTGTTGACACTCCAAATGAATTGAATTCCTCCCCATATGTCTCGTTTGGAGAATTATGATGCCGTGGTTGACTAAAAATAATTTTGTATCCTTGGTCAACGAATTCCTTGATCGTGATGATGTGCCCTTTGGGTGCTGGAGTGACAGTGACAATGCTAGTTAATCCATTTGAATAGAGTTGCGTCATGAGAAACGCCATTGAATAAACTACGACGAAATGGCGAGGATTGACAGATGCTCCAAAAACAGTGGCTATAAATCCCACAAAATCTTCAACCACTTTCCAAGCTTGACGGTGATGCCTGTAGCAAATAAGTAATGCGAAACAGAGTACGCTCAATGCTGCCGCCCATATTTCTGAAGTGAAGGGCGCATACCACAGAGAAAAGTTGGCCAGCATATTTTTCTTTTCGAGTTTTCTGGGTAAATAAATGACTGTATAAGAGTCAAAACTGTGAAAATGCATGCGACCAACCTTAATTAAATTTTCATACGTAAAAACAACCCTAGGCAGGATTACTTCGGGGCCGTTATAAATATGATACCACTGAAGGTTTATGGAGTTTTCCAAAGTTTCGTCAATTAAAGTCAGTGAAATGTTGTGGATTGCAGACAAGGTGTAAAACGTCTCGATTTCAGGAGTGCATCTCCAATGTATCCTATTTTTTGGGTGGAGGCAAACATTTTTGGGCTGCGTTTTCATGAATTCTATCCAATCATCATACAATACTGCCAGCACACTGAGTTCTTTTCTGTTCGCATTCCTAAAAAGCGATCGATGAAAAATGTATAAATCCGTGTGGCTCCACAAATTAGCAAAGTCTGTTGCAAGAATAGGAGCGGAGGAGCAGTATCCACGACAAACTATTGTTACTGAAGTTTTTTCCGGTATGCACTCAAAGTTTTGGGGTAATGTGAGGATCACCTTTAGCGATGGAAATATTGGTAGATCCGTGTTCCAATTATCGAGTATGCTATTTCGGCGCATAATTTCTTGCTGGAATGACTGATTTGGTAAAAGTTTAAAGTTTCCCCAAACAAAAATAAACATGGTTCGCGAAGGAACAACAGTTTCACTGAATGCAAGTACTGACTGGTTAAAACTGTCCGATTCCCACCCGTCCACGATTGGACTGACGATGACGTTGAATAAATCGGTATATCTGTGCGTTTCCCTCGTCAATCCAGTTACATTGTGGATGTTAATGAAACTCGGCAGCAACGACGCATCCGGAACAAAGCTGCCATTAGCGATTTTACTGGAATTGAAGAAATAGACGACGTAGTTTTCCCAATTGGTGTTCAAATGAGGAAAAAGGCGTGATAAGCACTGGGAACAAACAACTTGTAAAGTTGCGGCCAACAAAACCGCTATTAAACTTACAGATTTCATTTTTGAATTGTTAAAGAGTTTATGTATTTAGCATAAATAATAGTGTAATTAACTAATAACCAAGAGCCTATACATTTGACAATTAAAAACTCGCCGATCAACTTACTTGTACTACAAACAGAAAGTACTGTAGAAAAGAAAATGCTAGAATATGCAAATACTCCTCTACGCTCTCTATCTAATATCCTCTTGATGGCAAAAGCTTAATTAACACATTCCATCAAAAACAAATTTTTGATGGGCTACCAAAACCAATCCACATGCATCCGTTGAAAAAACCAGCTTATTTGATTTTAACCGTAATAGTGCGTAAAGATTTAACTGCTATTTCAGCAGAGAATATGGAGGAAGTACGAAAGAAAAGAGAATCTAACAATAAGTGTCCAATCTGATTCCTTCAAATTCAAATACATTATAATACAGGGGTTTGATAGCATACCATAACCACTCAACACGCACGCGGTGAAAACACGCTGATATAATTCGTGGCAGGGTTATACCCATAACTTTATACCAATATTTTAGCACAAGGTATTTATAAGCGTAATTAGTAACCGAATTATTTCAAAGTATTTGGTTTGTAGATGAGAAACAGGTAAGCTAAACTGATGATGAATTTTAGAACTTGAGTTTGTAACAATAAATAGAATTACTTTCAGTCTGGATCGTTTTCCAATCAGAGATCTCAACTTTGAGTTTAGTAAAAATTAGAGAAAACAACCTGTCGGTGAACCGTATGGTTATTCTACCATTTAATGTTTTCCCTGATTAATCATTGGCAGGGTATTTTGTGACACTGGAATCGTCTAATATGTTGTTAAAACCGCTTGTGCCGAAAAAATAAAAAAATCCCCTCGATTCGTTCGTCTGAGCTGAATGAGTGGTTTTTGGTTGTCCAGGCTGCCAATTCCATGTTCGTGCTAGGAAAGAAGACACATAGGCGTAGCATCCAATCGACCCAGACAGAATCCAGCATAACACGATCGAGTGACGGCGCCGAAAAAACAGTTGAAATATTTCCATTTAGAGGTGGGAACTTAGACGCAAACGGTTGACCCACATGCACCATCGCTAGCAGGCTTTACCCAAGCCCGCTTGCGCTTGCTTGCAAGAAAAAATTGCCCAGGCTTGCTTGCACCCATAGGCGCTTGCAAGACTTGCAAAAACAGGCCATATAAATTTTTAGTACAAATTTCGTAATTAGCAGTAAACGTTTGTGTACCATGATCAGCAACACTAAATTAATGTATGGGGTTTGCCTAAATTGCTTAAAATTATGGAGAAATTACGTATTTGCATAAGAAAACCTTACGATTTTTGAGGTTTTGACATATAAACAGATCAATTATCAATTTTATATGGAAAATTAATAAAAGCAAGTACTAGGTGTTCGCAAACGCTTGCAAAACAATTGCTCATGCTTGCTTGCACTTGCAAGGTTTAAGCAAGCTTGCCCATACCCCTGGGTATTCGCAAGCGTCCATAGATGCCTACTTGTGCAAGCAGGTTTGTCCCACCTCTAACTGCATGTAATCAGTCGAATGTAGAGTGTGGCAGGGAAGAAGTAGACATATTGCGTGACAAATTATTAATATTATGGCATAAAAAGTTTTATATTTTTCTTACCTCTTACCTCGGATATAGCAAATATATTGCACGGTTTTAGACGCGCAAGTTTTTACGGTAAAACATCATTTTTGACGATTATATGTAGTCGAAAATATTGGATGGCATTAACTGTTATGGAGAAAAGTCAAGTTAGCAGAGCATTTTTTCGTTTCCAATCTAATTCCTTTAAAGTTGAGTAAAAGGACAAAAAAGTATTTTCCAAATGCATGGACGACCCATGCAAGCCATGTCTGCCTAGTCTTGTATATTTGACTGGATGTAGACATATTACATGACAAATTAGTAAAATGACGGCATGAAAAACAGTTGTCTTTGGAAATGTATGTTAAACGTTGTGTTTTCACGTTCACGTTATCTACCTGATTTCCACCTTTGAAAAACTTTGAGGGAATGTTTGTGTTGACTGGGCCATTTTATACAAAAGAGGTCAGCAAAACCCAATACACTTAATGTAAAAGAAACCCAACAAAGCATGTTCACAATAACTACGTCGTTCCAGTCGCAAGAACGAAACCCATGTTCCATTAATTAAATTTAGACATTAAAATATTGTTTTGTCGCCATTGATTTTTCAGTTGGTGCTTGATTCTGTCTGCTCGGGCCTATTTCTTAGCTGACGTGTGTTCAAACTAGCCGGATCGATAAATCCACACCATCAAGAGCAAAAGCTAACTTACTTGACTCAGATCAACGAACGGGGTTGGACTAAATTCTTTCCTTTCGGAATATGGTATGTAGTTTCTACGAACTGTTAGTTTAAAAAATTGCCTGTTTCAACTGCACATGGCGACTTGCTATGTCAGCTATTGTTATTTAGTTGGAGACGGTTTTAAAAGAAATTTCTTGTTTAATTTACTAATTTTTCCAAATTTTAAGAAGTTAAGCAGAAATTGGAAGTTAAATTACCACATTCTTTAAATTTACGCAAGTTCAAAGCTTTACCCGGTCGTGTACCCTAAAAGGATATAAAAACTCGTCATCATGTGCGGTTTATTTTTGATGGGAAGAATTTTTGTTGCCTTTGTTATTATATTTGTATTGGCTCCAACTTTCACATCTCAGGCTCCCTGCTTGTCTCACTTGTTCCCAGATTTGAACCTAAATTGGGAAAAGTACGTGCTTTACTACTACAATGCAGATAAAATTAACCAGCACCAATTTGTACCAGATGCATCATTACTCCCAATGTTCCTCGCAATTCAAAATGAGAGAGGATTAACCAGAGGACATTATCGTCACCCCAACACATTCAACGTAGTTGTCTCCCCTTGACTATAGTCAATTGGGCGAGTCTTTATTTTATACGATAAATAATCTAGGAGAAATTCTAGTTCCATCTCGAACCCTCTTTATCTTCATTTGGTCAAATACCCCAAATCTCAACTATGCCAATGCCCTCTTCATGAATTTCTATCTTGGACAAAAGTGGGGTGAAGAGCTTCCAACATTTCCAGCGTTAAAAGTAATTGTTACGTTGCCTCACAGTTTTGAATGCAAAGCGGATAAAACATTAGTCACAATAATTTGTCGCGGATACTGTTCCTCCACCCATATTTTTGCAACTGAGTTTGCTCTCAAATGTGGAGCAACAAAGATTTTTACACACTTCATCGATCGCTATTTTGGAATGCAAACGAAAATGACTGATGTGAGTGGCGATTGGTTTAAATTCATTCAAAAGCTGCCGAAAAATGTTTGCCTAAACCCAACAAATCAGATAAATTACAGATGCACCCGTGAAATCATGACATTTTACAGCTTGTCTGCAATCCACAACATTTCACTTTCATTACTTGAAAACAATGTTGTAGTGTATCTACTTTGTTTGTAATATTTGATAAATCGAATCGAAGAATGTTTCAGTATCATATTAGTAGTGAAGGTCCTGAACTAATCATGGCTTCGGTTTCCTATTTAAATGTAGATTTATTTACTACTTCTCACATTCATTTTAAAAGTTTTGATTCCAAAACAGTTGTTTATTGCCGCAGAATCAATATAAATAAAGGAAAGCTGGTGAACTTTTCTCTGTGGTACGAACCATTCACGTCAGAAATATGGGGCGCAACACTGAGCGTTCTCTGTTTCGCATTCATTTGCTCCTACCGGCATCACCGTCAAGCACGAGTAGTAGTTGATGAACTTATAGGGTTTATCGCTAATATTTTTGGGGCGTCAGTTAATCCTAGCCATCTCATTGTGATTTGTTCAGTAGCATTTTTCATGACGCAACTCTATTCAAATGGATTAACTAGCATTATCACTGTCACTCCAGAACCCAAAAGAGAGATCGTCACTTTCAAAGACTTTGTTAACCAAGGATACAAGATCGTTTTTAATCAACTTGTGTATGACCATTCTCCTAAAGAAACATTTGGGAAGGAATTCAATTCATATGGAATATCTACAGAAGAAGCGTTTAACGTGTCTGAATTCGCATTTAGCTATGATAACTATGTAGAAATGTTGACTAAATCAGATGTACGTTTCGGAATTGAGGTTGGAACATCAGAATCAAAATTTATAACATCCTACTGCAGGAAATTCTTGACGAAAACTGACGAGCAATTTTATTGTTTTGAGGTTGTTCAAAAGTTTGCTTTGACGCTGTGGAGTTGGTTAACTAAAACAGAAAACCAGTATTGGCTGAAAGGGTCAATCCAGAGAATAATTGCATCTGGTCTTTTCTACAAATGGGATGAGTGGGCAGATTGGCATATACTGCTTTTGCACAATTTTCTTAACAATAACGTGAGGGGAAACCCGGAAACGGTCGACATCCTTAAAATTAGAGCTGTTGTCATATTTTGGGCCGTAGTGTTGGGAATATCAATCGGAGTGTTTATAATTGAATTTGAACTAGTGATTTGGCCCTTGAAAATTTACCACAAGTTTGTGAAGATATGCACTCGTATTGCACGATGCTGTGTCGCACTATGTAAATATTGCTTCAAAAGACGGTCCAATCGCCGAATTCGACGCAAGCGCCTTAATCGTTATAGTCCATAGTATGATCCATGTCACGTGATTGTTGTATTTATATTCATTACATCTAAAACAAAGTAAAAAAATTATTTCACACATTATGTATTCCAAACCTTTTGGAAAAAATATTGTGGTAAAAACTGCAATTAAGTTAATTAAAATTCGACACTTTCGAATGGATGCTAATTCATTTTAGATAATTATTTTATTAAACCAAAGTGCGATTTTTCATAACGGGATGTTATAGTCACGGAAGCTATTGATTACTAACAGTTTTTTAATTTTCAACCAACCTATACTTTCGGAGTGTACAGATAAAGGAGGGCAAATTGTGTTGTAAAAAAACTGGCATGTTTTCGTTGTCTGCACATATGTATTGTATAAAATGTATTATAACGGAATGTTATATGAAACCAGCCACAATTTTTGCAATCCTTCAAGTATTCGGGACTCTGAAGCAAACGGAAAGCAAACTTTCTGGCAGAAGTCTGCTATCTTTCCAAAAGCAGACAAAAATCGCCAATGGGACACCGGCAAAACCAAATCGAATTGTAGAAGAGTGACAACATTTTACATTGTGGCGGTTTCTACCTAATTGTCAACGAAAATGTTTTGCGAAAAACCAAAATTCTTGTGGGCCTTAACAAATCTTGCACGAGAAGCGATCCTGAACGTTTTGTGCAGGACAATGATTTATGCCAGAGTTCGGAAATGCTCTTGCAGGGGTGAGAAAAGGATTTTGGTTATACTTATTTTTTCTAGCTTTTTCAATTTGTAACCTTTTAGTTTATAGGTGATAGTGGTGGATCACTTGTAGACTACAAGAGAATGTTTTGGCTGGAATAGTATCATTTGGAAGGGGAGATTGAAGTTTAATCATTGAACTGGACCAAACTGTAATGGATTTTATACAAGAGTGTCTCCATTTGTGAGTTGGGTTGAGGGAAAGACAAGGGAGACAGAGGGAGTTTACTACGTCTTGGGATGCTAGTTTCCTATACAATTTTGAAATTTTTATGGAAACTCGTGAAACTTGCTGCTTACATTCAACGTAATAAAAAAATTCAGTAAAATTTGACCTAACAGCTAGATTCTAGCTTCGGTGAATGACGAATTTGAGGACTTGTTAAAAGAGGGAGAAGCAGCAGCAGCAGTAGAGAGGGCAAAGGAAAAATTTCCAAGCACTAGCTCATTACCAGCCCTATCAACATTTAAACATCGCCCACAACTACAATTGCTTAGAAATATTATGTATTGTTTAAAAAATTGATATGATATTATAGAATTGTTATTTTTGAGGAATAAAAGTATAAAGTTTTACAAAAACCTGTAGTAGTTAAGTTTCCTTGATTCTAAACATACCTTTGAGAACAAAAGAGGGAATTTGTAATGGCCCTGCTGTTGGCAATGCAATATGAGAACATCAGATCAATACAAGGTTTACAATAAACACACACGCAAACACAAGTTAGGAGCCATAAAATTAGTATGCGCATATTGAAAGCATTAATGATCACAGAACTGACTCGACTTTTTTTCCTACGTACTGGGATTCTAGTTTCCCATACAATTTTGAAATTTTTATGGAAACTCGTGAAACTATTCATTTTTTGGCATTATGCGGGTTAATTACAAATCAAAATACAAATGAAAGCCACTTTAATTCACGATAACAATTTTATTTCATTTACAGCTACATATAATATTGCGGAAATGTGTAGTAATTTAGTATGGGCAAGCGGACAGCAAGATCATTCAAGTTATCAGTGTAGTTCAAGTCAATAAACTGAGGAATAAATAGCATAAACACAAATAATCTGGATTCCCAGCCGACCGTATTCTGGTTTCTGCACAAAGGACACGGCTGCGGCAGTGGTGACTTCCGGGACCTCAGGGATTTCAGTGAGCTCCCCCAACTCAATCACAAATGCGAGTCCAAGCTTCGCGAACTCATTGACCATCTCAAAGTTGACATCTGAAATGAGATCGTCTGACGTGTGAAGGTGAGGCTACAATGAACGAAAAAGCATCAATGTATTACAATCCAATATAAAATTAAAAAGAAAATAGCAATCATAATTCAGAGTCTTAAGTTGCCCTCACACTTCTCTCATATTCCGTGACAAAGGCCGATGGATATCCTTCTGTGTACCATGGATAATGGTCAGAATAGTAAATCAACGAGTCTCCAGTCTTCCTTATCTTGTACTCGACTTGGAGATACTCCTCCACCAGCATTTTCACAAAGGATGTCAACTTTGAATCCGTGTTTCTGATCCGGTGTTGCTGCTCCAGTTGACTTAGTACATAGCCTCCAATCGCCCTCCCACTATTTCCGGTGTGATAGCCAAGTGAATCCAAATTTAGCATGCCTTTCACGCTCCTGTTTTCAGCTTTATATTTCTCCGCAACGTGCAATGACCCAAGGGCTCCCTCTCCCGTCTCCTCGGCGGTATACCAGTGAAGCTCGACCGAGTGCTTGAACTTGATCCCAAATTTGGCAATGAGTCTCAAAACCTCTAGCAAAACCGCGACCCCAGTCGCATTATCATCTGCTCCCGGAGCGGAGGCCTCCGGAATAATGTTTGGAGCATAACCGAAAATGGAGTCGTAATGGGCGCCGAGAATGATGAGCTCTGACTCGAGAGATGAATCCTGTCCTTCCAACTTCACCAAAATGTTTTCTTGATAATAAGCAAACACGTACTTCGTGTTCCTGCGCGGATCACCCAACAAGCGAATCGAGCTGGGGCCTCCTTTGTAATCAGCGAGAATGGAGTTGATCTCGTTCTTCAGCCACCCTTCTGCCTGGGTTGGTCCGGAGTAGCTCTGTTCTATGGAGTAGCGACTGTGGAATCCACTCAGTTTTTTCACGGTCGCCTCCATCCTCCTCTTGTCCAGGTGGGGAATCAGCCGGCTAATCAAGTCTTTGTAGAGGGGCTGGTCCCGGTAGGAATAATGGGTGGGTTTTCGTCTAGCTCCCGGTCCTGGCGTTCCCACTGTTTCATCTGGTTGTCCTGAGGAGGTGAGAGCCATGCCGAGGCTAATTATTAGAATGACTTTAAACATATTGCAATTTAGTTTGTCGGAACGAAAATTATAGATAGACCAGAAACGGATCAAAATGTTTTGTTCAAGTGTCAACTCAGTTTATTTTGAATAAAAATTGCGTCATATTTTATCGAAATTATTTTTATTTAGGGAATCATTTGACATTTTTAAGTTTTAAAAGTTACGATGACAACCTGGCTCCTTGAGGCAAGTGATACGGAGCATTGTATTATTACGCTGCTGAAAGCATACAGCAAGTCAAAATTCTACAGAATTTTAGGAGGATTTTAACAGTAAAACGGAGAAGAGTTTGAAAATGAGAATAGAATTCAAGATTACGTAAACTATGTGTTCCTGATCCTTTTTGTGGTATCAACAGTGAAATGATGCTAAGAATTTTCAATGGGATTGCTTTTATATGGCCATATAAACGTTCATATCACGTAGCCACATGTGTAATATATCCCATGCATAAAGGAATGTTATACGGTACAGCTTCCTTTCATGCAATGTGTCTTTGTTTCTGCATTTTTAAAGCGATGCTTAGTAAACTTTATAAAACTAAATAGCAATACATATAAGAAATTTGTGCTTTATAGCTGAGTATTTCCTCATGCCTCACCCTGAGCACTGACTTTCAGCGTCTGGACAAAAACTGTATTATCACAATAGAGAAATGGCTCCTACCTTACCAATGCATTTTTTAACAGTTCAGCAAAAATGGTATGCATGATGGATAGCGGAATGCTGTAATTTATATGAAATGTTAGTTGGCATGAAAAAATATTGCCTCGTAGGCTGCCAGTCCATGCGTTTCTTTGTGAATGAACTCATCAAGAAGAAACCAAACCAGAGTTTGCATATAGAAAGAAAGTATATACGAAAAACATATAAGTTACACTGGCACCTAATTCATTGCTCATGTTTTTTGGCGAGCACCAACACAAAAAGGCAAGAAAAATGTAAAAAGGAGATGAAAAGACAGTGTAGCACACTCTCCTCCAACCTGAAGCATTGATGTGACAACGCCCTACTTTTAACATTGCTCCCTGTAGACTTGAACCACTTCTTTGTGATTCCACTGCGCTACGTATGCTCAAGGTACTGGTAAAATCCAGAGCCGAGTTGGGAGACCAAGCAAGAGTATCTCAGCTTCAGTAGAACTCGGGCGGTGTGGAAGAATCAACATCTTCACACCGCCCCGGAAAATTTTTGCCTGTTTGAGTTTTTGTGGTTAAAAATATCATACAACAGCCTTTGGAATTATTGCAACTTATCCACTTTTAAATTTGCAGCAGTTTTCTGTTTTAAAAGCAACACTGAATATGGAAGAAATCATCTTATTATACAAATCGTGAAAGTATAGTGATGAAAACGCCAGTGTTGCATGTCTCTGTGGCATTGAACGATCCATCGTGTGTCGAAAAATATACTTTTGTCTAATTTGAACACTGGAAAGGGATTTGATTATCATAGACTATGATTCATAGTTGTTGGCAGAGAACTTCCCGATTTAAACTTGTAAATACCAAACGGGCTGATTGAAATTGTATTTGAAAGTGCGAAACAGTGTGGATGCTCGCAAAAGGGAGAGGAGAGCAACCAGATGAAAGTGGAGGTACTAAATTATGGTAAGATTCGTTTTTGAATTTCTGTTTTCAGTCCAATCTAATTCCATTCCGTATGATATTATGGTTGTTTTTAACACGATGAGCCTGACCTAGTTGATATTTTTTATCACCCCGTAATGACGTGGTAAATAATTAACGGTTGCAACATAAACAGCTTTTATACCCGTTCTTATCAATACGGTTTCATTCTATATATATTCATATACATAGAATGTCATACATATATTTCTGCATTTGGTTTTTTCAATCATATCAAAACATTATTTGGCAGGTAAGCGCTTATTTTTACATTTTAAATTACATTCTTGACACGTAGAAAACGAAAATGATTATACTTGTGGAGTTTACAGTATTTAATTTCGCTTTCATATTCGGTTTTGCATTTCTACAGCTATTATTCGTTTTCTCTGTTATAACAGTGAATAGCTTATAATATCAACGGCTTCATAGTTGAGTACAAGAATGATGTTGATAAATCTCGTGATGCATCCTAAGCACATAAATTCAGTGTCTGAATGCAAAATACGAAACAAGACTCAATACACTGACTACAAGACGCAAAATGGAGTGGTAAAAAGCAACGACAAAGAATGCATGCGGGAATGTAGGACAGAGAGTATTCAGGGTGACACAAAATTTTGTTTGGAGCGACTACTGCACGTTTACTAATGCATTCAGTATAAAGGCATGCCTTTTATAATATGAATAAACCTAGGGCTTACGTTTTACATCCAGAATGTTCTGGTAGCTCGATACAGAAATTAATTTTTTTTTGCAAACCAGATCATACCACGCTTTACTGGCTGACGAAATCATACTTCTGGACATGAAACGGCACCTAATATCTCGTACCCAACATTCAGTCGTTAGGTAGGTCAAAGCACGTATAGAGAAAAGTGTACCATACGCATTGAACTGAAATTGCATACCATCCTTACACTCGTTGTTCAAATCAAAAGCATGCAAACGATAGAGGATTTTACTTCATGTCTTTGAATACTCTTATTTACTTGGGGAGTGCCATGCTTGGTGACTGTAGTTCCAGTCTCAATTTTCTATGGAGTGTACTTTCATTTAATATGCGTTCTAAAATTCACACTTCATTTCAAGCATACATAATCTAATTATCGTATTCCATCGCGCACACATGTATATGGTTCAACAAGCTTTTAGCCCTGCTGCATAGATTCCTTTGAATGAATACTTTTCCACAATGATAAGGAGAGAGAGTAAAGCATTGAATCCTGCTGTACAGCTTGCATTTGGTTTTACATTCGACAAAGTATGAATACCAGCTCCGTCAACTGAAGGAGCACTTTGTTTATCCGCAGCGTGGCATAGCGAAACGTTTTTACTTACAGCATTATAGGAATTGCATGGAATACAGTATTCTAGAAATTACCATATTAGGAGTACTTCTTATTGTTCCAAAACATTCTACCAGAAACTTCCTAATTCAATGACTGAATATTGGAAAATTCGTTACGTTTCTTTTCGCTATGGAAATACAATGTAAGTCATCATTCCCAGTAATTCATCCCCATCCTCAACTGTACAATCAACTTTACGAATTATTTCCTTTTCAGGAAGACAAAAAGCTTCATTAATAAAACCGACACCAAGCCACATCCTCTGCTACAATATTATATTATTATTAATTTTCATATTTAACTAAAAATTTTATTTTATTGGACACTTTTCATTTATTACGTTTACTAAATTGCCGTTCTAGTGTGCCATTTTTTACACTCGAAAAATTGAAGCCGTGTAAAACATCAGTTTCATTGGTTTGGTGTTAGAAAGCACACATTTCCTTGATTCGTTTTTAAAAAATCATCTAAAAACAAAATATCGTGTTTTTATATTATATTAACTGTTTCATTTAATTTTATCCAATGCTCCTAAACATATCCGTTAAAAATGAAGGTCAACAAATTTTTTAGTTCTTGCTGCTTTTGTTTCCCTTCGTTGGCGTAATAAGCCAACATTTTTTAAGCAAGAACACGCTGCAAGTAATTTCGATTTATTTTGAACGGCTTCCAAAAAAAGTAGTTTAGATTTTTGTGCACCAGCTCACAGTGAATGTGTGCTGCAGCGGCTGATTAGTTGCTATTAATACAAATTTAAGAATGATTCTTTCGTTATGCACAATTACTATTGCTCAACTTGCCAACAAATAACTCAACAAAAACATGTCTATTTTGCTGTAAATATGACACAATTTTCCATACTTTTGTAAGATAGCTAGAGTGATTGGAAAGGTTTATCAGATTAATATTGTTTGACTTACATAATTTTTTACGTTTGAATATAATTTGTTCACCTGGGATTCTCAATGTTTGAAGCTTTGTGTAAAAAAATTATTACTGCATTTTAACAAATTATGAATGGTAGACTCAACATTGTGATTTTATTCTTTGCAGATGCTCAAAATGTTGGCATTAACATCCAAACAAGTAACGTGTGTCCAAAACATGTTCCACAACGCCGTCACCTATAGAGTGGACATCACCCTAGGTATATGAATTACTTTCTCTCAAATATTACATTGGTGCAAATTTGATTTCTTTACGGCTTTGCGCTTTGTTTTTGACATTTTATAACGAAACGCCAAAAAATCAAAACGTGAGAGTGGATGAACTCATCCATCTTTATCGCTAGTTTTTTGATATTTAACGTTAGGATTTTAATCGTTACTAAAAGATTATTGTTGTATTGATACAGCAATGTCATGTAATTTTGATGGTTAAACCCACATTATAAGTTCTTTTATTGCGGGTTCTTTGCTGATAAAAATTATAAGACACAAGAAAGGGAGTCAATATTATTCAACTAACTTCTTTTGAAATATTTTTTCAGATAACCCACATCCAAAACAACCCTCGAGCAATCTAATACCATGCAACCAAATCAGCCTTGGGCCTTTTCAGGTAAGGTAATTAACCGATGTTTTTATATTAAAATAATAGAATATTAGCAAACATGTTTAAATTCCATGTTTGGCTAGAATTTTAAAATTTATTTCTATGTCTGGCCGTCTAGAAAACTTTGGGCGTCCGGCTTAGTGTACGTTCGGATACTAAACCACCAACTCGGAGAATTCTTTTCCAAAGTAATCCTTCAGGTAAAATTTTCAATTTTTATGAAGTGAAATTTTGAAGCTGAAAGCATTTCCTTTAATTTTGCAATTTGTTCCTTTATCATGAGATGTTGTAGTAACTGTTTGTATTAAACTGTAATTTTTACATTTTTATTTAACTTATTTTTTATATTTTCATTGCAATTTCAGAACCCTTGTGAAAGTAACCGGTAGGTGTAGGGATGCATCACAACTTTGCGTAGCTGACTCCCAATTATGATATTTATTTATCCATCTGTCGCTGTCCAAACAAAATTCTAGCTGGAACGAGGTATTTTATTTCTATTCTGCACCTTCTCAACAAATATAGGTTAAAATAGTTGAATATAAAGCTTCTACTGTATAATACTGGGTTACAGAATTGAAATAGCTATTTCGTAGGTTTTAAGTTTATTTATACTTTATTTAGTAACTAAGATTACTCATGAATATTGGTGCTTTCAATCTTTAATAATGTTGTCGGTAAATTCAGTATAAATTTGAATTTCTTTAAAGAGTTTAATCTCATTCATAACTACAAATCACAGAAACCCAAATTAGGGATTAGTTCGTGTATATCATCAACACGAAGTCTGCAGTTTGTGCATGATATTTCCGCCACACATAGCATGTAACGGACAAAATACATTATTAGTTATTCCATCTTTATTCCTGTACATACCGGAAATGGATATTATGGAGATAGAGTGTAGGTGAAATTTTTGCAGAAAATAATTATTATAAACGCGCTTTAGTACAATCAAGGAAACCTAGTAAAATTCACGCGTTGCACTCACTTGTCAAGTGTGTGCTGCAAATGACAAAGGTGATTTTAATCATCTTATATCGAAAAACAGTCAACGGTTGTACAGAAAGCTAAGTAACAAGCAAAGTCTTTAGGACTTTGCTGTCATCTTTGGATACTAGTTGTCATGATTTTTGTTTGGTTACTTATATGTACAGTATGGTACGTTTTTACTGTGTTTCAAATTACCCAAACTCAGTTCCCTCTGCATATTTAAAATGTGATTCATTTAAATTCATATCATAAGATTGGGTGTTATTTAATTTTATATCTGGTAAAACAGAATTTAGTGCTTACCAATACACATAATAAAGTGATGTGCCAAAAATTGTTAAAGACAGAAGACTCATCGCAAAAATATTCGTTTGAATTTCGTCAAGTAAATACTAATTACTAAAAACATTGTTCAGAAAATTTATGCAAGTGTTTTTTGTTTGATAGATAATGCTGGCCATTGGTGTCCAGCTCTCTTCACGCTCATGTGGATCAGCCGCCATCCAAACGGTGATTCCATCAATCTCTAGACAACTAGAAGGTCTGATGCACTGGATGCAGGTTTAAACTTAAGTTTCAAAATATGTTTTATTGTTTGTAAACTCCATCGCTTCATGCTTTACATCATCATCATTCATCATGAATTTCGTTCAAAGTTTCTGCTAAATGTCAGAAACTGAAATGTTTATTTATCAAAATTTAAATTCGACCATTTGAAAAATGATTTTAGAAAATCTAACTTATGCTGATTTGAAAAATGAAATTCATGATGAATGAATGATTCCACCGTGAATAATGCATTTACTGTATTTATAATATTTAAATGCGAGTTATGCAACTGTTCACAGTCGTATTTTACGAGGGTCGTATTCTGATATCAAATGCACTCAATGTCGAGTGCCATATTTTAATGCAAGATCATGCATACAGCCAGCATACCATATCATTCCATATCCCACACATACTGCAATTTATGCGTAAAGTATTTTATTTTAGTTATCCTGGTATTTAAGCTTAAAAACGAATTGAGAATACAAATACAGTGTATTTAATACTCGAGATGGTATTAATCAATGCTTCATTGCTGCATCAATTGATGCAAAAATTAAACTCAATCAATTATGAATAAGGTAAAATAAAACGGGCGCATGCTCTTTGGAACTTTAACGGCAGATTAATTGGTTAACGTTAGTGATTAAGAGGTTGTTTTGGGCATGTTTACGTAAATTATATAACAAAAATGGTTTAATAGATCGATGGCTTCATTGCAGAACCCATCCAGTTTTTTTTGTCCAAAAATGGCCGAACCAGCTTAGTTCCTCTGTAAAAGATAGGAACTAAGCTAGTTCTGCCAATTTTCGGGCAAACGAACTGGATGGTTTCTGCCATTTTTGGCCAAAAGAACTGGATGAAAATCTAAAGATTTAAATATCGCCTTTTAAATTTTAGCAAGTAACCTTGCGCAGTTTACTTTATCAACTTTATAAAACTTTTTTTATTGAGGTAATCTCAAGCCATGTTTAAAGACGTCGATTTGTAGCATTTGAATCTCGGAATTCAAAAGGTTTTCACTAGGAATTGGAGGCATAGGAATCCTGCAATATATTTGATAATGTTTAATCTACAACGTAGAACCTCACTACAAAATGGGAACGTCGAAATATGTGCGAATTGAAAATATAAACATTAATATCTGTACATTTCACTCCTCTTTATTTGTGAGAAATCAACTCCTTACTTACCGATCCTGCATTAGTAATTCTGATACAGCATAAATGTTTACAACAACAATAAAAAAATGATTCAACTCAGCTAGAAATTTTATAAGCTAAATATTTTTTTAAAAACATAGTTTAACAGAAAAGAACTATTAAAGGAGGCTAGAATATCCAATTAGGGCAGACAAGGTAGGTTGTCCATGTAGTGAATTCTAGTAGCCACAATTTCATTTTTTAATTGCCCGACTGTGTTTGCCTGACCCAACAATTTACCGAATTGGTAGCTAGCAATCGAAAAACCATCTTTTGCAGTTTCTGATCTTACATTTTGCTTCATCATGTTCAATAAGAAATTCACACGTACATCCTGCTTTGTAGCGTCAACTTGAGTTGCATTTGTTTGAGTTGGACACTTAGTATTTTTAGGCCGTCTAAATTATAAGGATTTTTAAGACTTAATCAGTATGAATCAAACAAAGCCTTATAGTTACGTTGGCGGTGTCATATCACTCCAGAAAATAGTTTTCGAATAGTTTAGCTTAGTAATACAAAATGTTTCGAGTCAAACAAAATCTGAATCGGTAAAACGAGCAACAAATATTAAGTAATTTAAGTCTGCAACCATCGAACTTTTTCAGCGGTTAAAACTAATTTTACAGTTTTTATCCTTAAACTTGGTTTGCCAAGCGGCTGAGGTCTTTTAGGGTGGTGAGGTCCTTGATCTTATTGTTACTCAGATTGAACATTTTTTTCAACAGTTCCTAGCAAACGTTTTCTGTTTTAAAAACACTTCGGTTGCATTTTCAATAATGCTAGCACGTCTAAAAAGACAGATAATCATTCCGTAGCGATTTGACTTTTCCAGAATCGTTGTTGAATGCACACCGGTTAATTCAGCTAATTTACTCCTCAGGTTTATTTTATTTTTTAAATTCTGAAAATGAACGATAAAGTTTTCACTTATTATTCAGCTTTCGTTGTTTAATCCTCCGTGAAGGTTCACGACGAATTGGATCTGCATGACATGTAGAACGACTCTTTCGATTCGTTGATCGAGTATAATCCTTACTAGGGATATCCCGATTTTCCTGAATTTCCGGCTCATCATCATCGTCAACAGGTAATCTGTCCTCAACAGCAATTGAAGTTTTCTTAGTTTGCTGCTTAGACGTCTGTACATTTTTAACCGGTTTTTGGTCAACTTTTTTAAAATTAGGGCAAAAGGACAATAGCGCACCCTTTTTTGGGCGTTAAGTTAAGCTTCTGTAAGCGGCACAATTAGAGTTGAAAATTAATTTTGTAAATGTTTAGCCTTATTTTCTAATGATTAAGTTTTCGCATTTTCATCAGTCTTCCGTGTTCTGTTGGACCAGTGTTAGGTTCATAACCACGGGAATTTTATTTCGAATGTTTCAAATTATTGCCCAAAAGTATTAACAAGATAGTTTTTCCAATGTTTTGTGGCAAATTTATCGATGCATCATTAAAGCATCTCTTGATCCCACATTAATTGTTCAATTAAGTATACCTTAACTTAGGATAACAAACTTCGAAAAGTTGATTTACTCACTTCAAAGTTTAAGCCAATTTTAGCCAATACAATATCACTAAATCAGCAAAACATTGTAAAACGAACAGAATAATTTTCAAATATAAATTCATTAACGAAATTTATTCTCATGTGAATAATCACAACAACGAAAAATGATTTCCACTTTGAATTATTTGGGGAAAGGCTTCTTCAACTTGCTTCCTCCGGATTTTGGTTCCGCTCCTTCTTCGAGTATCTACGAAGTTAGTAAACAAATAAACATTATTACCGTGAGTTTGGCCTTTTCGATCAAATCGTCGCAATTAAAGTCTCTGAGCAAAATATAAGTTTTTAGGAATAAAAAAATGGGTGTGAATTTCTAATTGGGATTTTTCTCCAGCTCGGCGGTTCTGTTATCATTTTTGTCTATTTTCTTCGTCAACTCAGCTTTCTCCGACCTCAGTTGCAAATTTCTCCGCGCTGTTTTTTTAACTCTTTGGCCATTTCTAGTGTCTTCGCCAGCAAATTGAACTACTGCTGCGAAACTCACTACTGTTTCGTATATGTTTGCATTAGATCCTAATTGCCTTTTGTCGAATTTTCCGTAATATGAATAAGTAGACCTATTCACTTTCCGTTTTTAATTTTCCGTGTACTGTTTGAATGAATGTCTTGTTTTTTGCCCAAAAGGATTAACAAGGTAGTTTTTCCAAACTTCTGTGGCAAATTTGCTAAACACTTTCAATAACTATATCGATAAAAACTCACTCCATAGCTTCTATTGATCCCACATTAGTTGCAAGACTAATTATAGCTTTCACCAGCCAAATATTGTAAAAGTTAAAGTGGGCATAATAATTGGAGGAGCTAACGTTTTCTACGTCCTTCTTCTTCTCTGGAAAATATATCATTGTAGTTTGGATCTGTTTTTTTCCCTTGGGTTGCGGTGGTCTCGTGCCTTCCTCGTTTTCATCTCCATCTCCGTTGGATGGATCCGTTGCTTGGGTGCGAAGTGAGGAGACATGGCATCAGATCCTAGTTGTTAAGGTTCTTCTCCCCGGTTTGGAGTTTCATTTTCAAACTGTGACAAAGAAAGAGAACATTATTATAGAGGAAGTTTAAAGAAAGCTAGCACAGATTTATGTCACAATTGCCCAAAATATAAATAGCTAGATTCATTTCCGTGTGCTGTTGAAACAATGTAAGTACCTTGTTCACGGGAACTTAATTTGGAATCTAATAAGTAAAGTTTTGCCCAAAAGGATTAACAGGGTAGTTTTTCCAATACCTTGTGCAAATTTGTCGATTACTTTCATTAACTATATCATTAAAGCATGGTTTTATACAAGAAACGAAACATGTTATGTACATGATAGAGTTCCCATGCTTCACATATTATATAAATTATAATATTTAGCAAGATGTTGTAACCCGGTTCTTGTGGTCATAAACGACACAATATTAACGCGTCCTTAGCACACACCACAAAGTGGTGACGATTTCCAAGTTGCATTTTCTGGAATTTGTAGATTTAGCTGATTTTGGTAGGTGCAAAACCACAGTGGGAATTTTCGCACAATAAGTTTTCAGCGTCTGCTGCGTTTAAATCACTGCTGCAAAGCTTACTATTATTTAGTTTATGTCCTTATTTTCAATCCATATATTTTTGAACGAAAGGATTAACAAGGTAGTTTTTCAAACATTTGTGGCAAATTTAGCAAACTAGAGTCTGCGTTCCAGCCATTAGTGTTATTACGAAATGTAAAGGTAAAGTTGAGTTCCTTATAAAAGTGAAAACATCCTTCAGGGCCTCCACAATATATGGTGACGAGAACATTATAAAGGATTTAAGGTTTAGAAAACAGCTGGCAATCTTCCGAACAAATTCCGCTTCGACTGGTAAGGTTGATGTGTTGATTCTTGATTGGTTTTCGTTTCTCATGGTTTTTAGTTCTATAAAGCTACTATGCCATTGATGACTTTTTAGGTTGAGACTTCCTGCAAAAACAAAATTCCGCTTGAGAACTTTCGACTGGCAAGATAATCTTCCACAGTAAATTGGCATTGTTAAATAATATGGTCGATGGATATTTCCAGCTTCAATTCACGAAGTTCCACCAACCTTGGAAAATTAACTTTGGAATTAACTTGGAAATTTTGGTGGAACAGGTGTTTGAAGCGGAACATGCGGAGAAAGTGAACGGAAATAACCATTCTATAGCAAAAATATTCTAAAAGGAATAAAATAGCAGAATTCTCCCAGAAAAAGATACTACAGAGAAATATATGATAGTTTGGAATTATAACGAAATGTCCAGTTAGTTTAGTGACTTAAAGTCACTTTTGGTAGATAATTTTTTCGCCGACTTTATTATCTGCTCTACCGTCGACAAGAATAAGTAATTTTATACAACAATTAAAATTTTTATATTCAATAATATATTTTTAAATCGAAGTTCTCTTTCCATTTTCTGTTACTAATTTTGAATGTTTGTAATATCTGCGTATGATTCTTCTGGAGAATTGCTGAAGGTTTTTAAAAATTAGCAGGTTCCTCTACTTGGTCTAGTTGTTGATAAGCATTTACACAATTTGTGTATTGTAAAGTAATTCAAGCCTGTGTTAGCCGGATAGATAGCCGTTTTAGTTCAGAAATAGGAATATTTGATCTTCTAGTAGTGTTTTTTGTAATGCAACAGACATATGTGTGGTACAAACTTTATAAGGTAGTACAGTACGTTATCACGCTTATGCTAAACTACGATTAACTTAAATCACACGTTCAATGTCATTGTGTTATAGCAAACTTTTGATCCTCGTCGAGCAGTTAGTTTGGAGGAACAGGTAAAGCTGCAGTGCTGGGAAAATTCAAGAGAGCTTTCCTAATTGTTCTTCGTTGTCTATTTGTGTAGTTGTACAGTTCTTCAAGGCCCTGGGGTCCACAATCCACAATACTCATCAAACTTTTCTTTGATGAAAGTTTCCATTGCACTTGAATAAACGGGTCCCCACACAATGTTGACATTTTAAATGACCACAACTGTCAATTGTTTGAGCTTGCCGGTTCAAATTTCTATAACGAACTCCACATTCAGGGCACATTTATTGCCATAGTGCTTTCTTGTCCACATTTTTTTGTTTGTGCGCTGATGCAAACCACATTGCCGTCGTTAAACTCGTTTCCATATTCCTGGACGTATTTTCTAGCAAGTTCCGTTTTTCCAATTCCTCCAAGACCAACAACTGAACCATTTCATTTTCTTGGAGTTTCCGGTGACGATCGGAAGTTGAGGGTTCTCTTCCAGTGAAATTGAAAGCTGGGACTAATACGTCGAATAAAGCATGGTCATTAGCGAAATCAAGTGGCCATAGTATTATTTGTTAGTTATTCGATTGTGTTTCCCACCAATTTACCAAATCGATAGACAGGAATTGAAATACAAACATTTATTAATATATAAGAACGATCTCTTGTAGTTCTCTTTTTTCCGAAAAAAAGTCCACTTGTCCTTTTGGGCGTCAACTTGAACTTCTCTAAGCTGCTCTTACTGAGATGCATCGTAATTTTTGTAATTGTTGAACTTTATTTTCCAAAGAGTTTTTGCCTTTTCATTGGTCTTCCTTGTGCTGTTGGAACATGGTAAGGTTTTCGACCACGGGAATTTAATTTCGAATCTATCAAAGTTTTACCCTAAATGATTAACCTGGTAGTTTTTCCAATTTGTTGTGGCAAAATCGGGTACTTTTATTAACTGTATCATTGAATTAAGCAGTGTAGTTTCTTTTGATTCCATATTAAGCAATTTTAACATTTCTGTTAATTTCAAAGTAATTATTTCCAAATAAGACAAGCATGTTTAATGCTTAGTATTATGATGATTCAGTTCCACACAAAGAGCAATAAGGAGGTAGCTGTTGTGCAACATAATAACTTCAACTTCTCATCATGATTTATATTC
Source organism: Orchesella bifasciata (assembly GCA_034697805.1). Classification (NCBI taxonomy): domain Eukaryota; kingdom Metazoa; phylum Arthropoda; class Collembola; order Entomobryomorpha; family Orchesellidae; genus Orchesella; species Orchesella bifasciata. Next base: position 35,885 of record JAQGAP010000130.1, read on the forward strand.
ATCGACATTCTTAGACATGCAGGAGCACCGCCGCCAATAAAAATGCGGACTCAAAATAGTCAAACATCCTGTCAGCAAGAATGGCTCTCCGTCTAGTCCTTCGTCGCTATACGATGCGGTGGCGGTGTCTAGCGGAAATGTTATTAGGGAGAGCAAAGGTTTAACTACGATTCAAATGGTATGTTGAAAAAATTAACGGAAGGAATGGGATTTTATGAATGAAAACTGTATTCTTGCATTATGATAACCAGAACAATTTTAAGTAGACGTTTCAGTGATATCTTAGAATTTGAAATGATATTAAAATGCGTCCCTCTATTCAATTGATTTTTAAAGATTTCTTATCACTACATTCTACGAAAAAAAATACATTTATTGTCAACTCACCTGCCAGGATTATCCAGCTCTGATTGATGTTTATAATGTTGTTTCAGACTCTCACATTATAAATAGGACGTATGACGACTACGACTCTAAACTGGAGAAATATAATATACTTGATTCAAAATCAAATCTTAGCTGTGTTGCTATGAACTATATAACTACAATTAGAGAATTAGTACGCATACGTATGTATAAACTGATTGACTGTAGCTACTAGTTCTTCTTCAGCTCCAATTCATATTTCTTTCTACTTTGAATTTACAAACTTAAATCTAGTTTCTTGTAGCCTGAACTCATACAGAATTGAATCGATTATATGAAAAAAAGTCATAAAATTACTCAAGAAGGTAACGTTTAGTAATTTTATCTATTTTTAAATGCTATGTCATTCAATGTATATACTTTCGGTGGACAGTTCCTTACATCCTATTGGTAAGTTAATTTTACACTTTACTCAAGCTCACCCAACTAATGCGTCCTGTACCGAAGAAAGATTCGGTGGAACTGCTGGATTACAGATCAGATTTTCCACAGGATGAAATCCACAATGTGGTCCACCCTTACACCAATCTTGTCGCTTTATATATTTTTCAGTCCTTGCACCGGCTTGTCCATTTTCACGGCACTCTTCAACTGATGAGAAAATAAACTCCACATTGCGGAATACAGCCTTATTTTGAAATCCACGCAATAAGAATTTAACTTTTGAGGCTACGGGATTTTTTATAGTGTAGCCATGATAGCAACGCCCGGTCTATTTCTCGTAGACATAAACGAGTTGGTTTCCTCCTTGGAAACGGGGTTCCGTAGATCCACTTACATTGGACCACTTACAACCACGTTCCTGAGCTTGAAGGTCTAAATTAGACCGTCTATTTGTAGCTTTCGAATTGCTCCTTGTAATTATAGCACGCCGCTTATTAATAATAAGTTTACCAGGTTAATCGCAGCAGCCGTCTTGAGAGACACGATGGGGTGGATTGATGTCAACTTATTGCTAAACAACGATAAACTTAAATCACACGTTCAACGTCATTGTTTTGTAGCGAATTTCCCACCCTCGTCGACAATATTCATCAACCTTTTCTTTGATCAAGGTTACCTTCGCGAAGAACCACAGAATCTGTACAACGTATACTCCCGGAATACTTTGAAAGTTCAAAAGTTTCAAAGCCACTTCTTTCCCGGTCCAAGGTTGTGATCCACGCAGCCGATAGTCCTTGTATATGTTCTTTCATGTTATTTTGGGGATAATCGTGCCCATTATGAACATAAGGACCATCAGTTCGACAATGGTGATACAAAACCCGTTTTTTCGCTTACAAAATGCGACAATGCCAAGTTTTCCGTGGTGTTCGCGTCAGTGCCCAATAACCGAATGAATTGAAGTTCTTCCAATATCTGAAAGTAAATTTTGCATATTCTTTTTTGGTTTCAGCCAAGTCGTTTCCGTCTCCTTATTTCTCTCTGGTCTCCCAAATGTGACCTCTCAACTCCTTCGAAATCTCACTTAGTTTCCGCTCGAGCTTTGAGGTCTCCTTCCAGATTTCCAAACAGGTTTTTACAGCCGCTCCACACAAGACACAAATGTTAGTCGAGATTAAGGCTTTCTACAAGACAAAAATAACCTAACCAGCTCTAGGAACTGCATTTCAATGGTCATCCTGTCGAAGTAACAAAGAATATATTCTTTGCTTGTTGCATAATTATATTGCTGGGCCATATAACATGTGTGATGGCATATTTATCTCATAAAGGGATGTTGTGCTGCTTTATTTAGGTCCATCTTCAGCATTAGGAATTTTTTTCATGGACACTTCAATAATTGGCTGTCAAAGTAAAAGGTTTAATGCGAAGATAGACAGTTCATCTGGGAAGTTAAGTGTTTGATTTTCAGGGGTAATGGTTTCGTTGTTATATCTCATTAGATTCAGAAATGAGGGTGAGTCATTCCGTTGAACCGCCAGTGCTTCCGAACATTCCATTGGATTGTCCTTGCATAATTTGTAGATCGCAAAAAAACCGTAACCGATAGTGCCAATTCTTTCTCACTATAATAGCCTTTAACACTGACTTGAAAAGAAAGTTTACATCTCGATCTCCATGTTCTACTACATACTTATCGCGAAGATTCATTCTGAATAGTGCAACTTCTGCTTCAGGGCGTGTTTGACTCTAATGATACTTCTGAAACACAACTTGTTCAGCCCAGAAATACAATTGGCATTGATGCAATAATAAATTATTGAAGTTATTTACTAATATTGCCGATGTATGCTGTGTTTAAATCACAGCTGTGAAACCTATGACTGTTATATTTGTTCCAATGAGAACTTCAGAATTGCCTTTAAAATGAATAGATTTATTTCCATGTACTGTTGGAATAATGTAAGTTCCTAGTGCACGGGAATCTGATTTCGAATTCACATCGTCATATTTATATTCAGGAATTTGTATCCTATCTCGCGACAATTAATACGCAGCATTAGATACGACAGAGGCTGACATTATAACGTTTGTAACTACTTGATTTACATATAACATATATGATGGGAGCCTATAATATCTGCAATCGACTTTCCATGTATATTGATTCGGATTTTACTCTCTTTATCATTATCGACCATCTCTTTTACATCACCGACCATTTTTGCCAACAGCGAGTAGAAGAATATCAAATGTACATGCTAGCATGTATATTTTAGTGTAAACGATAATAAGTTATGCTCCATGAGAACGAGCAGTGGAAATGATATCTTTTAAACCAGCTAATCTACTTTGATCGATAATGTAAAAGCAATCCAAACCTTCATCCACAACTATAAATTGTGGTGCATCCGCCCGGTTTGTGCAGATCATATTGTCGCCAATCTGCATTACGTTGAAAGAGGCGGACAGTAGTAACTGTTTTTCCTCAATTATTGGAGCCCTAATAGTTATATTAATATGATCCACTTCTTGATAGTTGTGAAAGATATCGACAACAGTTTCGGATGTAGAAATAACTTCGAAATGCTAACTATTTGGTGTTGATACACTACGAGACGACAACAATTATGGGGAATTTCGGAGGATGTGTTTTCTCTCTGGCATTTTTGGCCACGCTAGAAACCGCTTGCCAAGTAGAAGCATCTCATTTTGACCGTCGAAATAACCGGTGTCCTGGATTCCCATTGTTAATCGATATTATGATTGGCGGTTAAAATATTTGCCGAAAATGGAAGTAAGTTTGAAGTACGGAGCAACTAAACGTTTTTACTCAAAGTTAACTTAAGTTCATCACTTTAACGTTTCTGCTCATGCCACATGCTCAATTTGATTTTTAAATTATACCTGGGACCGACGCGAGTTAAAATATTTTAAGTAAGTAACACCTATAAGTTAGCTAGTTATAAGTAACGCCTGCCTACACTGGTGGCTGGTATTCGGCCCGAATAGCTAACGTATTTGCATCTTCTTGACTTTAATAAGGAGTTTTTGAACGCGTCGAACAACGTTACACTTTGTCTTCATCTTGCATCCACAAATTTAAGTTTTATGTCTAAAATTAAAATGCCTTTAAGCAATGATCCTGGTAAAAACAAGTGTATTATTTAATGATACCTTTTTACACATACCCGAATGAACTTTGTCATGTCTCTGCACGCTATACTTGGAACAAAGGATTTTCCTGCTGTTGTTGCATGGCAATTGATCCTCCTTTCGATTGGATTTCCTCCACAGCTGAAAATTGTCAACAGTTCGATTTTCTCCAACACCCACAACTTGTATGTAGATATCTTTTTACTATGCATTTATCTGTGCAGTCACAGCATTTGTTAATCGTGTCATTTGCAGCCACTTTACTAAAGTGGTTGACTAAAGAAAATGCCGCATACTCCAGAAATTTGTACACTATTGTAAACGCTATCTTTGGTAAATCGGGCTTCGAATTTATCTCCTAGTCCTTGAGATATCCGAAGTAAGCTTTTCGCAACTATATAAAATAAATCTGAAAATTAAAAAATAGTCTAACAAGTCGACAATTGTTCTACTTGATGCCGTTTATCCTGAGAGACTTCAAAATCTTCAGCATGGTATAAACACTTTTTATGTCAAAACGAAAAAGTGGCATACAATTTTATTCAGCTTGTTCCATTGGAACATTTCGAAGATTATCGACGCGTATGTAATGTTCTTCCGAACACTTATTTCTTTATACGACGGATGGAACAAACGGAATCCGAAACGATGAGCCGAAATGCTTTCGATGTGTAACTTAACCTTCCGTGATACAGTTCCACTCCATTCTTGTTTCTAATTATAAACGCTAACGATTTCCAATCAATTTGAGTACCTAAAAAAACGCGTAAATTTGCTAATCATTATAACGCATTAAATGCAAGTTTTCCACTTTTCTCCAGATAACCAAACAATGGCATTGATGCAATAATAAATTATTGATGTTATTTATTGCCGATGTATGCTGTGTTTAAATCACGGCTGTGAAACTTATGACTGTTATATTTGTTCCAATGAGAACTTCAGAATTGCCAGTAAAATAAGTAGCTAGATTTATTTCCATGTACTGTTGGAATAATGTAAGTTCCTGGTGCATTGGAATTCTACATTTTGCACTGATAATTATACATTTCTTAACTCAACAATTCCTTACTAACTACAAAAGTAAAGAAAACTAGGATAAAGCTGTTTAAATGAACTAAAAACTTTCCGCTGGGTTTTGTCCACAGTCGACATCATCAAAGTTCGATTTTCTCGAGCTTTTCTTGAAACTCCCACGACTTGTCAAGTTTTCCCGGACACCCTTTGCAGACTGGGAACATCTCCTTCAAGCAAAAGTCAGGAATCTCGTTCTTGTTGAGATTTAAGTGCTCACAGAGATTCTCCAGCCGTCTTTTTCGGTTGACCTTCCTCCCGGGGAAGATTTCATGGTCCTGTGTTGGATGGAAATTGTCACGTAGGGAAATTGACCTTCGAGGAGGAAATGTCCTCAGAGATAAATAGCTGGTAACGGAGCTGGCAGCTTAAATGAGCTCTTTTACAACACGTCACTACAGAAAAAGATAGTTTAGAATTTTAAGGAAATATCCCGCTAGTGTAGTTCCATGACATAATTTCACTTTTAGTAGATAACTTTTTTGTACATCTTAATATAGCGGTATGGCCAAAGAGCTCAATTGATTCACATCTGGGATATATTTCTTCGTGACGCAATTTTGCAGCATATACGGAGTTGCAAATTCCTAGGACAAGTGACGTCAGCAGACACTTTCCTTTTTACAAATTAAACACATTATAGAATGTTAATATTCCATATTTGACTGGACTTGGCATTTTTTCGAGATGACCTACATCTCGAACATGACGTTAGAAATACATAAAGTAAAACTAAATAAGGTAATACAATATTTTATCACGCTTATTGCTAAACTACTAACATTGTAATCACATTTTTAACGACCAAAATATTAGCAGGATAAATGTCAACATATTCCTGGTTTTGTTTTCTCATGTTTGTCTTGAACATTTGAATTGCAATCAATGACACAATGATTTTAAGCATGGGTTTTAAGCCAAACGCGTACGTTTTTCCCCAGCTTTTATAATATTTGAATTTCATTGTGCATTAAGGAAAAAACTTCAAAACCTAAATGCTCCCAAGTAAAAGGCTTACATAATAAACGGTCTAAAAGGCAAGCCGGTAAGGTCCATCAATCATCATGTTATTAGGGCAGGCGGCCAAGTAATTACGTTGAACTTCGTAAGACAGCTTTCGTTCCATAGTAAACAATAATATTATGTTGCTGCGCTGAATTTTTGCAAAAATGCTGTGTGGGATATGGTATGATTGGTTTAACACTAGCTCTTGGTGTATAAAACTTACAAAATGTAATTTAGAATTTAAGTGATGCATAAGGTATTTAAAACTAAATGTAAAATTGACAATTATTTTATCATGTATTAAAATGTGTATATTAATCGTGCAAAAATAAAAACGAAACATTTTAGAGTGTACACATATTGAAGTGAGGGAATGAAAATTATCTAGTAAGTAAGCAGTATGCGTGTTTATGACCCTCAACCTTAGACTATGCTATACAAGTGTAAAAATATTTTCCATGTCCTTTCAAAAATTATCTAATTAAATTTTAAGAAATATATATCAAGGCAAACTTTGACTTGCAACAAAAATATTATAGTATGAGATTTCCTACTGCGACTAATAAATTTCTACCAAATTTATGAAAACCTCATTTAAAACGTGTCTTGTTCGTTTTCATTCCTTCGCAAATAAACAATTCCTATTTATTATCAACGATTTGTCATTTTAAATTCCAAAATCAATAAATACCAACGGCATAGCTTAACATAAGCATAATAAATTTCATTTCGTCTTTCTACATTTTCATGTAAGTATACATACATATGTGGATGCCATCAAATCAGAATGCTTTGTCTCAAAAACGAAAAAAATGCATACTCCGTTTACAAGTTGTAGAGATAAACTACAAACCCGTTTTACTTACAATAGAGATTCCATTACTAGGGTCTTACGTGAGTAATGTACCATGCATACAGGAATGTTACAGCTTCATTTCATACAATGTGTCTCTAAGTTCTTCCGGTTCTTTATTTTTAAAGTGATGCTTAGTATACTTTATAAAACTGAATAGCAATACATAAAAAATATCCGTGCTTTATAGCTGAGTGTTTCCTCATGCTTCACCCTGAGCATTTTTTAACAGTTCAGTAAAAATGGTATGCATTATGCATAGCCGAGTCCTGTAATTTATATGAAAGGTTAGTTGGTGTTAAAATAATATTGCCCCTGTGGGCTGAGCAGACCATGCGTCTCTTTCTTTATGAATGAATTGTTCAGGAAGAAACCAAACCAGAGTTTGCTGTTTTTTTTCATAGCATCAACACTAAAAGGCAAGATGATGAGTCAGAAGATTGTAAAAAAGTAGATGAAAGGACAGTAGTAACAGTAGTACACTCTCCCCCCACCTGAAGCATTGATGCGACAACACCCCACTTTTAACATTGCTCCTGTAGGCTGAAAACACTTCGTTGTGATTCCACTGCGCTGCGTTTGTTCAAGGTACTATAGGTAGAATCCAGAGCCGAGTGGGGAGACAATCCGAACGAAAGAGTAGCTCAGCGTCAGTTTAATTCGGGCGGTGTGGAGGAATCAACATCTTCTTGCCACTCTCCACACCGCCCAAGAAAATTTTTATCCGTTAAAGTTTTTGTGGATACAAATTTCATGCTTTTGGTATTGTGGCAACTTGTATACTCTTTAATTTGCAGCAGTTATTTACGAAACACTGCATGTGGAAAGAATCATTTATTATACAAATCGTGAAAGTATAGTGGCATTATTTAATTATTTAATTAACTTTCGAATGTTGAACGGGTTGGGTGAAATCTTATTTGAAAAATGCCAGTGTGGATGCTCGCAAAAAGCAGAGGAGAGCAATTGGACGAAAATGGAGATATTATGGTAAGATCCGATTTTGAATTTCTGTTGTCACTCCCGTCTAATACCGTATAATATTATGGTTCTTTTTAACACGATGCGGCTGTAGAAGCTAATATTCTTTATCGCCCCGTAATAACGTGAATAATTTAACGGTTGCATCATAAAGAGCATGTAATATCCGTTTGTTTCAATAGGGTTTCATTCTTCGTTTTGTTTTCATTGTAACAAGTATTATCCTCACAGAAGGATAGTTGTTTTCCACCAAAAAGTAATCCATTTCTGCAATTGGTGTTTTCAATTATATCAAAATATAATTGAAATAACGTAGAAAACGGAAATAGGTGTAGAGTAGGCAGTATTTAATTTTGCGCTCGCATTCAGTTCTGCATTTTTGAAGCGTTTCTTTTTATCTGTTGTACCAGTGAATGATGTATAATATCAACGGTTTCATAGTTGAGTACAAGAATGGACAATGGTGTTGATAAATCTCATCATTCATCCTGAGCACAGACCTTCATTCATTGCCTGAATGCAAAATACGAAACGAGTAGAGCTGGGTTTCTGCAAACTCTTATAAAAACGATTTAAACATGGAACATGAAAATTTACAAGCACGCCATTTGCAATATTCATAACAAATACGGCTTCCCTAACTCATAACAAGCGTGATTTACGACTGCCGTGCATATTTGGATTTCACTCTTTTGGTAGAGCTTTTATTGCAGTTAAATTCCAACAGTGCATATACACCCCTCACAAGATATAAGCTTGAGTAGCAAAAAAGCAACGAAGAAGCACGCGGGGAGATAGGACAGAGAGTATTCAGGGTGACACAATATTTTGTTTGGAGCTTCGAGGATTTCAGGTTTATGCCTATTCATGGCACATTATTTTACACCCTGTTTAGTAGTCCTGCTTCTGCACGTTTATTCAAGCATTTGGTATACCAGCACGCCTTTAAAAAAATGTATGTACCTAGCAATAGGCATACGTTTTGCACCAGATTTTGCAGCTCGATAGAGAAATCCATGCCTTTTTTCGAATACCAGATCATACCGCACTTTACTAAAGGATCCTACCTCAGGACAAGGAGAGCAGAGCGATGCTCCCATCCTCTTTTTATCTTGTTGTTAGCAACCAGTGTTCCATTCTCAATTTTTTGTGGAGTATACTGTTATTTAATATGCGTTCTAAAATTCACACGTCATTTCAGGCATACATAATCTTATTATCGTATTCCAGTACACATTTATATGATTCAACAAGCTTTTAGTTATGCTGCATATTTAACTTGCATACTTTCATTGTAAGCATACTTTGCAATACGATAAGAAGAGCAACTGAAAAGCAGGAGAGAGAAAAGCACTGAAGCCTCATATACTGCTTGCATTTGGTTTTACATTTGGCAAAGTATGAACACAAGCTCTACGTATTTATCTACAGTATCGTACAGCGAAATATTTTTTCGTACAGCATTAAAATAATTTTGCATGGGGTACAGTATCCCACTCTGTGCTCCACTGAGGAATAGAGTCAGTAATTCGTTTCAAAACATTTGATTCGTCACACTATGTTACTTCTCATCGCAAGCATTTTCAACAAACTAATTTCGAATTTGAACCGCTTCCAAAAACTAGTAGTTTAGATTATTGTGCACTGCCTCACATTGAATACGAGTTTCTACGTAATACAAACTGACGAATGATTAATTTCCTAATCCACAATTACTTTTGCTCACCTTTCATTAAAAATACGAGAAAACGTAGACTAATATTGAAATATATAGTTCAATCAACATGTAGATAATTTTCTCAATGTTTGACGCTTTGTGTAAAAAAGTATTACTAAATATTAAATATTGTGATTCTATTCCTTGCAGATACACAAAATGTTTGCATTAACATCCAAACAAGTTCCACAACGCCGTCACCTATAAGATGGACATCACCCTAGGTATATAAATTACTTTCTCCCAAATGTTACATTGGTCCAAATTTGATTTCTTTACGGGTTTGTCGTTTTACTTTCAAAATTTTATAACGAAACGCTATGCAATCAAAACGTGAGACTGGATGAGATCATCCATCTTTATCGTATTCGATATTATCTCTAGTTTTTTTCGATATTCAACGTTAGGATGTTACTCGTTACTGAAAGATTATTATCGCATTAATCCAGCCATGTCAAGTAATTTTGATGGTTTAACCCACACTATAAATTCTTATATTTCGAGTTTTTTGCTGATAGAAATTATAAAACACAAGAAAGGGAGTCAATATTACACAACTAGCATCAATACTTCTTTTGACATATTTTGCAGACAACCCACATCCAAAAAAACCTCCCGAGCACTCCAATGCCATGAAAAAAAATCACCCTTGTGCCTTTTCAAGTAAGGTAATTTAAAGATGTTTTTATTTTTTACATTGAATATTAGCAAACAAGTTCCTAATTCCATTTATGGCTAGAATTTAAAATGTGTTTCTATATATGACCGTTTAGAAAACTTTGGGCGTCCGGCTTAGTGTAAGTTTGAATACCAATCAAACAAGTTGGAGATTTTGTTTCCAAAGCAATCCTTCAGGTAAATTTAGAAGTTGATAGCATTTCCTTTAATTTTGCAATTTGTTCCTTTAACGAGAAATGTTGTAGTAACTGTTTGTACCATACTGTTATTTTTACCTTTTTATGACATATTTTTTTTGTATTTCATTGCAATTTCAGAACCCTTGTGAAAGTAACCCGTAGGTGAAGGGATGCAACACAACTTTGCGTAGCTGACTCACGATGATTGTCTGTATTTATCCATCCATCGCTGTCTCAATCTCATCCAAGCTGGAACGAGGGTTTTATTTACATTCTGCCCCTTCCCAACAACTATAGTTTAAAAAGGTTGAATATAAAGTTTCTACTGAAGAATACTAGGTTACAAATATTAAAAATGCTCTTAGTAGGGTGTTAAGTTTATATTTATTTTAATAACTAAGGTTATTCATGAATTTTGGTGTTTCAAATCTTTGTTTATGTTGTTGGTAAATCCAGTATAAATTTGAAATTTATGAAGCATTTAATCTCATTCTCTAGTTAAAACCTATTTAAGGATTAGTACTAATTTTAACCAGATAATTTGGTTTGGTTTTAAACATCCATGAAATGAAGTCTGCTGCTTGTGTATGATATCTCTTCCAAACACAGCGTGTAAGCGAAAAGAATATGTTATCAGGCATTCCATGTTTCTAAAGGTTGGCATTCGCAAACCTGTAGGTGTAAGCCCACCTACCTACTAATACGTCTTATCTAATGTTAAAGTTTATCTATTTCGCCACAGGAGGTTACGAATAAGTAGAACATTGTGCATTTTTCATGAGCTGCATAAAAATTTTATGTTGAAAAAGCATGTTAGATAGCAGTAAAAATTAAGTGTTTTTTCAATGAGTATTTACCTTAACAATTTCGGTATTGGTTTCTGTAAATTTTTGACCGAGAATTGATAGAGGGAAAACCAATAGACGTGACATATATTCCAACTGATGAGCAAGTTGCAGATGTGATGACCCAACTTCTCTACAAAGAAAAATTTGAAGGGTTCTGTGCAGACATGACTATGATCAGAATGCAGAAGACTAAAAACAACGTAGGTCTGGGATTTGGAAAAGCAATGACGATGATGATGCTCCGGTTAAAGCTTCCGCCACTCTCTGATGCAATAGCAAAATATCAAAATTCCATTGTTGTGTCGAAAGAATGAGATTCCGATAACCAACAAATAGCTGAAAGTTCCCTTGTTGTTTGACTTCCTCAACTTATGTGGACTCCTGAATAGAGACGTCAGTCGTTTTGACCTGGTTCCTGAAGCAGTCAAGCAATGCGATGAAATCTACATCGAGGATTTTCTTCCAGAAATTAAAATCATGTGTTTGCAAAAAGTTGGACCAAAATATTACACAGACAGAAGCGTTTCATCCCACTACTCATTTTGGTGGCTATCTTTTGGTTCAAGGAGTGATTGCTGGCCGAGCAATTTCAGCCACAGTCATTTCTGCTCAAAACAAAGGAGAAATTTGGGCAAAGAAAGAACAAGTTAATACTCAACCGCAAGCAGTAGAATCTTTTCAGGGACAAGCACCAGCCAATAGCGAGATGATCCAAGACTTGGAAAATACTGAGAAGCTGCATTTTATTGGATCTAAGACATCCATAAAGCAGAAGGAATTGTGTATCACGTCTATTTGGTTTCCTTCTATCAATTCTCAGGTACAGTGGTAACCCACTGCAATATGTTCAAAACGGCTGTAAAAAGTAGGGGTTGGCTTTATTTAAGTCTTTGATAAGGAAAGTAACATCCTTTGGAAGGAGAAGACATGGTTTGGACCGGTCTGGGGTCTTCTTCCAATCCTTCAACATCACCATACTTTCACTGACGCATGGGTTATTTTATAATAGGTTTTAAATTGATTAATGACCACTTTGTAATATCATTGTCTCATTGAATTTCTTCTGCAGATCTTGATCATCTTACTACTTGCTAGTGCTTGTCCCTGAAAAGATCCTACTCCTTGCAGTTGAGTATTAATTCGTTCTTTCATTGCCCCAATTTCTCCTTTGTTTAGAGCAGAAATGACTGTGGTTGGAATTGCTCGGCCAGCAATCACTCCATGAACCAAAAGACAGCCACCAAAATGAGTAGTGGGATGAAACGTTTATGTCTGTGTAATATTTTGGTCCAACTTTTTCCAGGGCACATGACTTCAATTTCTTAAAGAAAATCCTCGATGAAGATATCATTGCATTGCTTGACTGCTTCAGGAACCGGTCAGCAAGGGTGAAGTCACTGTTCAGGAATTTACATAAATTGAGCAAGTCGAACAACAAGGAAACTTTTAGTTATCCGTTGGTTATCGGAACTTCATTCTTTCGCAACAACAATAGAATTTTGGTATTTTGCTCCTGCATCAGAGGGTCGCATGAGCTTAAACAGGAGCTTCATCAGCATCATTGCTTTTTCAAATCCCATCATACCTTTGGTGTTTCCAGCCTTCTGCATTCTCATCATAGCCATGACTGCACAGAACCCTTCAAATTTTTCTTTGTAGAGATGTTTGTTCATCACATCTGCAACTTGCTTATCAGTTGAAATATACATATGTCACGTCTATTGGTTTTCGTTGGTTAGGACTGGTTGATAATATTTTTAAGAATTTCAGTTAATTTTAGTATAAAAAAGGAAAGATAGTTGGAATCAATAAGATTGGATTCATTAAATTATATTTCAGGTCGTTGATTTGCAAGTTAAAACCAAATCGTCATACATTTAAGCGTAGAATACATCACGACCGAAATTTTAGCAGAACAAATGTCAAACTATTCCTCGTTTTGTGTTTTTATACTTGTTTTGAACATTTAAAATGCATGTTTCTTAGTTCGTTGACCGCTTGGGCAAAATTCAACAAATACCGGCTCAGAAAACGAAGTTTAGGTGTTCTGACCGTCTTTGTAATAAGGTTTTAACCCTAACGCATTTGTGGTATATTTATTATTTTTTCGAGCTAATATGTGAATTTCATTGTGCGTTAAGGAAAAACGTTTTAAGGGCTAAATGTTCTAGGTAAAAAACTTACATGATAAATTGTCTTAAAGGCAAGCCGGTAAAATCCATCATTGATCATATTATTATAAATTAAGCAATCATATTATGCCGTTGCTCTGAATTTTTGCAAAAATACTGTGTGGGATATTTGTAGACTGGTTTGGGGCTAGTAGTTGGTAAATAAAACTTACAGAATGTAATTTAGGATTTAAATAGTTCATAAGGTATTTAGTACTAAAATTGACAATGAACTTGTCATTTATCAAACTGTGTTAATTGATTGTGCAAAATAAAAAAATAAAAACATTTTGTTTGCCAAACCACAGTTTATCAATCGTCCTTGTTTAAAAATTGTGTTTGTACGAGTTAGGAATGTGTGCAATTGTAATATTGTTTTATTTAAGTGTTTTTAATTAGAAGAAACTTATTTGAATTTACATGTGATGGAATTCCACATCCAGAAATGTCAAGGATATTTTTTTCTGATTTTGATGATGAAATGGTTTGTGTATTACAGATGTACTTTTTTGTGCTCTTTTTTTGAGATATATTTTAGGTTTTATATCGTTGCCAGTTCTATTGTAGATTTCACGTTATGAAAAATGACCCTCAAAATGAAGGTCTTTTTAATTAATCTTTAAGTTTACTGAGATTAGCGGATTGTATTTTCATCGGGACAAAATAGGCTTGAAATATCACCAATTTCAGCGTAGAAAACAGTTGGAGCAATTGAAATTCCGATGCGCGTATCGACTACAGAGTTTCTTAAATGTTTAGGTTTGAGAGATAACTCAAAAATTTCAGCTGCTGTCAAGAATTAGGGATAAAAACCAATAATATAAGTAAGAACTTGTTAGAGAGTTTACAATTTATAAAGTATCAACAACAAACGTTCACTGTTACTTGAGACAAGTGATACGCGTTTTTATTTAAAGTCTAAGAAATAAGTCGCATTGTCAATGTCTCCAAAATGATTCAAAAAGTTTTCTACGCAGATATTAGTGCGATTTTACATTGTAAACCGTTTAAAAGTTTACTTTAATGATTATCGTTTTTACTTATTCAATCCTGTATTGTTTGTTAATGGAATTGTTCATTTTTCCGTCACCCGAATAAATTACTAACTCTTTAAAATGTGTCTTGTTCGTGTTCTATTCTCAGCAAATATATTCTTCCTATTGAATAACAATGTTTTCTTATTTTAATTCCAAAATTAATAAATACCAACGGCAAAGCTTAACATAAGCATTATTAGTTTCACTTCGTCTTTCTACATTTTGCTACAAGTATGCATGTGTCCATGCCTTAGAATCAGAATGCTCTCAAAAATCTCGAAAACGTGAAAACGCATACTCCGTTTACAAGTTGTGGAGATAAACTACAAAGCCCTTTTATAAACTTTAGAGATCTCATTACTAGGTTAGTACGTGAATAATATAGTACGCATACATAAGTGTTATACGTTACAGCTTCATTTCATACAATGTGTCTCAAAGTTCTCCTTTGGTTATGCATTTTTAAAGCAATGCTTAGTATACTTTATAAAACTGCAGAGCAATACATATAAAAAATGCGTGCTTTATAGCTGAGTACTGCCTCATGCTTCATCTCTAGCACATACTTTAAGCGTCGGGAAAAAACATGTCGTTTCAAAACGAGCTGGTATAAAATGATGCTTGCACACTAGAGAAATGTGCCTCCTTCCTAACCAATGCAGTTTGCATTTTTTAGCAGTTCATTAAAAGTGGTGAGCATTGTGTATAGCAGAACGCTGTAATTTATACTGACAGGTTACCTGGCATGAAAAAGATATTGCCCCTATTGGCTTTCCGACCATGCGTTTCTTTCTTCATGATGGAACTCTTCAGGAAGAAACCAAACCAGAGTTTGCTTGAACTTGAAACATACAAAATTTGAACGCATGTACATACGTGAAACATACTCGTTGAAACATAACATATGTTCATACTTACTAGGATATTGCAGCACAGCCAAGGATTTTTGGAAACCGGCCCTTCTTTACTAGCCAGTATAAAGGTATTTAAAAATCTATTTTAAAATGGATGAAATGATGGAAAAATATGCAATGCAAATGCGTTATAGGTTGTGAGGAGTAGCTGAAAAAAATGTTGAGCAGTCAGCTCTAATGCCCCAAGTTTTTTCATCATTTCTGCACCATTTGCTTGTTGGGTTGGGGTACATCTATAAACATTATCATGAAATAATATACATACAGATATAATTTTTGTTATTTTACACAATATTTGTACTCGAATTAGTATCTACTTCAAACTTGGGTCTACAATGGTATTTGGTACTTATACAAAAGTATCATCATATCGTATGTCGCATATGAAACCCAGTTCCCAGAAGAGGTAATGAGCAACGAAGAAGAAAGCTGGGAGGTAGGATAGAGAGTATTCAGGGTGACACAAAATTTCGTTTGTAAGCACGTCAGTTTTCTGCTTATTCATGACACATCACACTATTTTTAGTATTCAGCCGCTACTGCACTTTTATTCATGCATTCAGGATAGCAGCATGCTTTTTATAATATTTATCTACCTAGCAACAAGCATACTTTTTGCACCCTGAATATTCTAATAGCTTCGATAGAAATCCATGCCGTTTTCACACGCCATATCGCACCATGCTTGACTTGCTAACGAAATCATACTCCAGGACATGGAGACCAGAGCGAGGCTCTCAACCTCTTTCTGAGTCAGTTGAGGTTGGTACGGTGCTCGGAGACGAGACAACTTGTTCTCCGGCACCGTCCGTGGTTTAAAACTTGGAAACCTTACAATTCTACACGTAAAAGCTTTCAATAAAACTGAGACTGCGCAACTTTATTTATAATTAAAATATTGCATTTACTCTGATTAGCTTCCGGGATATACTACTTGACACTTGGAGATCGGGCTACAGGCTAAAAGCAAGAATGAGTGAGTTAAAAAAGTGAGAAGAGTGAAAAGTTGGAAAAATTAGGCCTAAATATGAATCATCCATGTTCGAAATTCAAAACACTTGGGGTGAAAGCTTCTTCAACCTTGTGATAACTGGAAGAGCGGTTACTGATTGGTCTACTTCAGGATTTCTTATAGTACCGAGGTGTAATTTGGAGAAGTGGAACGTTGTTAATAGTAAGTTATTTATAAAGCTTTTGGTAGTAACCATTCCTAATAACAGGAAAGAAACTATTCTTTCTTCCATAACCTGCACTCCAAAGTTGATTTGTTGGGGAACTATAATATTTCATTAACATTACTTTTCGAAATACTTTTTCATTATGTACGGAAAAAATTACATTTTCTTGCTCGAAGTAGGCACTTGCTCTTAGCCCATCCTTGGATTCCGGTTTTATATTGTTGTTAGCAACCAGCAGCAGCGGCATCTAATTTTCTATGGAGTATACTGTTTTTAAATATGCGTCCTAAAATTCATACGGCGTTCCTGGCATTAATTATTGTATTATTGTATTCCAGTACACATGTATATGATTTAACAAGCTTTTAGTCATGCTGCATATATTCCTTTTAATAATTCCATTGCAAGTATACTTTTTCACAATGATAAATAGAGCAACTGAAAAGCTGGAGAGAGGAAAGCATTGAAGCCTGTTGTTCTCATGGATGAAATGGATGATGGTATAACGAATGAAAAATGTACATTTCTATGCAAGAAGTGTTCCGATTTCTATCCCGCAAATGTTTCCTCAGATTTATATGCAATTTTTCAATGCAAAGTACTAAAACGGGTGCAAAGACTTGACCCATACTGACTGTACTTTGGAATATCAATCATCATAATTAAGGAACCAACTTGGGAAAAGTCGAAACTTTGAGTTTTTAGTATAAATCTCAATCAATTGAATGAGGGGACACTTGATTTTAGATACGCTCAGTTCGTTACCAGTGTATTCGTAATGTATACATACGCATGCTGCACCTATAACATTTAAAAAATCCACTTATGCTATATGAAAATTGTGAAGGTTGGAATGAACTTTTTTGACAAAAACGGTTGTCACGAAACATTTGCGGGATGGAAATCGTAACACCCAAAAATATTTTTTCATTCGTTATACCATCATCTTCTTTATATTATCTGTGGTTGTTCTGCTTGCATTTGGTTTTACATTTCGCAAAGTATGATCAAGGGCTCTGTCAATTTATGTTTATTTACAGCGTATAATAGAGAAACATTTTTACATGCAGTGTTGTAAGAATTTTGCATGGGATACAGTATTCCAAAAGTTACTAATGTGCACATAGTTGCACTGGGTGCATAGTCTGCAATGATTGCTAGCATGCTTATACGGCCCAACAGTTACAAGAGGAACATAAAAGAACAAAGCATTAGCAAGATGGCATTTTAAAATGCATGTCGATTTTTAATGTCTGGTTATTTTGGTTTAATATGCAATGTAATGAATGCGAGCAAGGATTCTACTGTAATGAGAAATGGAGACTCCACTCCACTGAGGAATATAGTTAGTAATTCGTTCACAACATTTGATGCCCGTCGTCATCGATAGCATAGAAAAACATGTCAAATGCATACGATATATGTATATATTTCTGTTCCTTTTATATCATGTCACATGTTTCTTCTCATCGCAAACATGTTTGTAGTTAGAACACACTGCAATGGTACGGTGTGGAAATCTACTAGTAATTTTGATTTATTTTCAACGGCTTCCGAAAAAAGTAGTTTTTTATGCACCAGCAAACAGTGAATGTAAGTTGCAGCGGCTGACTAGTTGCTACTTAATACAAATGTACGAATGATTCATTTCGGTATGGGCAATTACTATTGCTCACCTTTCAGAAAAAATAAGAGAAAACATGCCTATTTTGCTTCAAATCTCACATAATTTTCCATTCTTTTGTAAGTTAGCTAGGGTTCTTAGAAAGCATGTCATTAATGTTTGAATGAAACTACTTATTCCCACCTACAAAAAAAATTATTGCAGTATATAATTCTACCAACATGCACATGATTTCTTTGGCGTTTGAATATAATTTTTTCACACGGGACTATCATTGTTTGACGATTTGTGCAAAAATGATTACTACATTAAACAAGTGATGAATGGTACACTCAAGATTTTGATTTTGATTTTATTATTTGCAGATACACAAAATGTTGGCTGTATCATCAAAACAAGTAATGAGTGAGCATGACATATTCAACAGAGCCGTCACCTATAAGATGGACATCACCCCAGGTATGTAAATTCGTTTCGCTCAAATGTTACATCTTGGAGTAAATCTAATTTTTTACGGCTTTGACGTTATGCTTTCGACATTTTCTAACGAAACGCCGTACAATCAAAACGTGAGGAAGGATGAACTTATCCACCTTTATCGCATTCGATAATATCGCTAGTTTTTCAATATTTAACGATAGGTTTTTACATGTTACTGAAATATTATTCATCCAGCCATGTCATGTAATTTTCATGGTTGAACCCACATTAGTAGTGTTGTATTGCGGGTTCTTTGCTAATATAAATTATAAAACAAAAAAGGGATAAATATTATACAACTAACATCTATTCTTCTTTTGACATGATTTGCAGACAACCCACATCCAAACAAAACCCCTGAGTAATCCAATGTCATGAAACCAAATCACCCTTGTGCATTTTGACGTAAGGTAATTTAACGATGTTTTTTTAAAATTTAATATTAGCAAACATTTTCCGAATTCCATTTGTGACTAGAATTTAAAATTTGTTTCTATCTATGACCGTCTAGAAAACTTTGGGCGTCCAACTTAGTGTACGTTCGGATACTAAACCACCGACTTGGAGAATTCGTTTCCAAAGCAATCCTTCAGGTAAATTTTTCAATATTTATGAAGAGAAATTCAGAAGTCGATAGCATTTCCTTTAATTTTGCATTGGTTCTTTTAACATGAGATGTTACAGTAACTGTGTGTATGTAATTTTTACCTTGATGACAATTTTTTTGTATTTTCGTTGTACTTTTCAGAACCCTTGTGAAAGTAACCTGTAACGTTAAGTGATGCATCACAACTTTGCGCAGCTGAGTCCCGATAATGATTTGTATTTATCCATCCGTCGCTGTCTCAATCTCATCCAAGCTGGAACGAGGTATTTTATTCCATTCTGCACTTCTAACAACTATAGTTTAAAATAGTTGAATCTCCTGTAGAATAATAGGTTACAGATATGAAATAGCCATGTATTTTGTAGGATTTAGTAACTAAGGTGTTTAAGGTGTAACGAATTTTGGTGTTTTAAATTATTGATAACGTATCAAGTAAATTCAATATAAATTTGAATTTCTTCAAGAAATTAATCTCATTCATATTTACGAAACACAGAAACCCCAATTGGGGATTAATATTACTAATTTTAAGCATTTAATTTTAGTTTTTGATTATTTTTAAAAACTTAAATGAAATGAAATGCTAGCATACCATATCAAAACATATCCCAGGCAAATTATGGTTTTATGCGTGAATACGTGGTTTTAATTTAATTCTCCCAGTATTTAAGTTCAATATATATGAATTGAGCATACAAATATAGTGTATTTGTTATACGAGATGGTATTATTCAATACTTCATTGGTGCATCAGTGGATACAAAAACTGCCCTCTATAAAATTGCGAATAAGTTATAAAAATTGGGCGCATGTCCTTAGAGGTATTGCCAGTAGAATAAACCGAAAATTGTAACGATTAAGAGAAAATTTTAAACGTGTTTATATAAATTTTGATAACCTAAATGGTTTAATATATTATTACAACCAAGTATTTACTTTGAATGAATAAAATAGAAGAGAACCAAATATTTAGATAAAATAGAAGAGAACCAAATATTTAGATAAAATAGAAGTGAAGTGATTAGTTAGAATATACTCGATTAGAGCCAAATAATTAAGTAGGATTCGTATTAAAATCTTTCTGCAATTACACGGTTTGACCTTCAAATCGTTTGCGCCTGAAACAGGGTAAAATTCTATTACATTGAAACAAAGAATTCAAGAGCTACGCAAAAAGCCCTAATCCGGTACTTAATCAAGACATTAAAATGACCTAAAGACTTCATTAAAATCCAGTGAATATTTTTTAAAAAACGCCGTCTAATGGAGAAAAACCGGTAAAGAAGGTTACGTGCCCGTGTTGTGGCGAATAAATGAAATTCCGATTACCAACGGATACATGCAAGTTGGCCAATGATCAACTTCCTCAACTTATGTCGACTCCTGAATAGTGACGAACTCCTGACTGGTGACTTCATTCAGACTGACCTGGCGATGGAATGATATCTTCATATATAGAATTTTCTTCAAGAAATAGAGGTCATGTGCCCTGGAAAAACGTTGGACCCGTATATCACACAAACATAACCGGTTCATCCAACTACTCATTCTGGGTGGCTATCTTTTGGTTCATGAAGTGATTGCTGGCAAAGTAATTTCAGCCCCAGTTATCTCTGTTCAAAACAAAGGAGAACTTGGGTAAATGAACGAAAAATTTAATATTCAACAGCAAGAAGAGGAATTTCTTCAGAGACAAGTAGTATTCGGTACCGAGATGATCAAGAAACTGCTGAAGAACTTCAATGAGACAGTCTCCAATCTCATTATTTTCCAAAGCGATCATGAAAAGTTAAAGTGAAAAACAGTTTCCACCAACTTTGCCATTTCATACATCAGTAGCCGATTATTGAATGAAAAACCCATCATAAAAGAAGCTACGAGCCAGTGTAAACCTAGTGAATTTTATGGTCTCTTACTTGATTATTTCGATGTGTAATTACCATGTGGTGATGACTGTCCTATCAAATTCGTAAGACCAAACAAATGCAAATTTGCGGATGAGAAAGATAAGCTTTTCAAGGAATTTTCAGTGACATTGGTCAACAAAACACTCGTGTTAGTTTAACCCGACCCTTTTGCGTTATTGTTGCGCAAGGGAAATGATACCTCTTCAGTAAAGGATGTTGGAACAGAGAAGGCAGTAAATCAATCATCGATAAATGTGTGCATGCAGCAAACATTGAGCTCCCAGCAAAACATGATTCACTCATCGCCCTAATGAGTGATTGTAAACCAGTCCCCGTAATTAGTGAAAGCAGCAAGTGTTATACAATGACTAGTTGTGAAAGCAGGCATCTAATGATCATTATGATCTAGTCAAAGTTAAAGTGCAAAAGGATCAATATTACATTTATTGTCCTGAATCAGAGATCAGGATTGGAAGCAACTCCCTCACCTTTCCAAACCATGCCAACACCTTGACGACGGATGATACTTTCCATATCAATAAGCTATTTTGTAGGATCTAAAATTTACACGAAGCAGAAGGAATCGTTGGATACAGAAATACAGTTAGCAACCTTAAAAAACAGGAAGGTACAGGTTTGAATATGATTCGGTTAATATTTTGTTAGATCGTAAGTAGTGTTTAATAACAAATTTTCATATTTTTATTTCCTTGTTACATTATAAGAAGTGTTATGAATTAAGATTTAGTTTTATTACTTTCAATTGTCAGTAAAAAAATAAGTTTACGCAAAATGTTTCCTTATCTGGTTAAAAATGTTAAATTGAAGAGACGATTGTGTTGCTGTTGAAACTTAAAGTTTTTATGCTTCATGCTTATCGTACACTTAACAATTGAACGTGTGTTCATTACCTTGTTATTCTAGAGAAGCGTTTTTTCATATAGGATGAACCTGCATCTTTTCTGCGTAATTAGGCACTTAATTAGGTATTTATCTATAATTAGGCACCTGCAAGCACGTAAGCATTTTAATCTGTATTTGTAGATTTTTTCTAAAAACCACTAGTTTGTACAGGTGTAGAATCTTCCTTAGACGCATTTACATTCCCTCTGCTTCATATAAATCTTAGATCAAACAGAATAGCTCACTAATATGGAAGGTACATCCTTCGGCAAGGTGATGACGTTGTTTGGAAAGTGTGGGAGTTGTTTCCAATCATGATCTCTGATTCAGGACAATAAATGTAATATTGATCCTGTTGCACTTTAACTTGGATGAAATCATAATGATAGTTAGATGCCTCTTCTCACAGTGAGTCACTGTAAAATACTTGCTGCTTTCGGTGATTACGGCGGCTGGTTTACAACCACTCATTGGGGCGATAAGTAAATCATGTTTTGCATGGAGCTCAATGTTTTCTGCACGTACACATTGATCGAAGGGCGATATCATTGCATCCTCTGGTCCAACATACTTTACTGAACAGGTCTTATCTCTCTTGCGCAACAATAACTTAAATAGGTCGGCTTCAACTAACACGAGTGTTTTGTTGACCAATGGCACTGAAAATTACATGAAACGCTTATCTTTCTCATCCGAAAATTCGCATTTGTTAGCTCTTGCGAATTTGGTAGGACAATCATCACCACAAGCTAAAGACGCACTGAAATAATAAAGTAATGGGCCATGAACTTCACTATGTTTCCACTGACGCGTAGCTTCTTTTATGATGGTTTTACCATTCACTAATTGGCTAGTGATATATGAAATGGCAAAGTTGGTGGAAATTGTTATTCACTTTAACTTGTCATGATCACTTTGCAAAATAATGAGATTTAAGATTGTCATATTGAAGTTCTTGTACAGTTTCTTGATCATCTTGCTATCGGCTAGTTCTTGTCCCTAAAGAAATTCCACTGCTTGCTGTTAAATATTAATTTTTTTTCATTGCCCCAATTTCTCCTTTGTTTTGAGCAGAAATGACTGTGGCTGAAACTGCTCGGCCAGCAATCACTCCATGAACCAAAAGATAACCTCCCAGAATGAGATGTGTGATGAAACACACATGTATGTGTAATATTGTAGTCCAATTTTTTCTACGCACATGACTTTAATTTTTTGAATGAAATCTTTTATATAGATATCATTGCATCGCTTCACTGCTTTAGCATTAATGAAGTCACTATTTAGGAGTTTACATAAGTTGAGGAAGTTAATCAACAGATCAACTTGCAGGTTTCGTAGGTTATCGGAATTTCATTGTTTCGTCACAACACAGGCAGGGAATTTTAATATTTTGGTATTACATTAGAAGGTTGCAATAATTTAAACAGGCGCATGATCATCGTCATTGCTTTTCCAAATGCCATCATACCTTTGTAGTTTGCAGCCTTCTGCATTTTCACCATAATCAGGTCTGCAGTTTCCTTTATAAACGGCTTCAGAAACTTTGGTAGGTGTCACTGGTATTTGATGACGCATGTGTGTAATATATATTTACTTTCGTGCTAATATATGAATTTCATTGCATATTTAGGAAAACAGTTTCAAGGGCTAAATGCTCCCAGGTTAAAAGCTTACCTATTAAGTAGTATTAAAGCCCATAAGGTCCATCAATCATCATGTTATTAAGGGAGGTAGCCGATTAATTACGTTGACCTTTGTAAGACAACTTTCGTTCCACAATAAAAATTAATATTATGCTGTTGCTCTGATTTAAAAAAAAACTGTGTGGGATATGGTATGACTGGTTTGGTACTAGCAGTTGGTGTATTAAATTTACAGAATGTAATTTAGAATTTAAGTGAAACATAAGGTATTTAATACTGAATATAAACTCTACAATTAATTTATCATTTATCTAACTGTGTTTATTGATCGTACAAAAACAAAAATGCGAAACTTATTGGAGTGAGGGAATGAAAATAGTCTTGTAGTTAAGCAGTATGCATGTTTTGTTCATTACCATCAAACTTTAAAATATATGATTCACGAGTGTAGAATTATGTGATATATATTTTGCCGTCCTTTTAAAATTATCTAAAATAATTTCAAGAAATGCGGTAACAATGACTTGTTAAATTTAAAAATATTAATATAATATGAAATTTAAAACTGCGGCTAATAAATAACAAATTTATGTACAACAGAAACCTCCTGTTTTCAGCTTTGCATTAATTTTAAGCAGTTATAAAGTCACAAAAAACGATTGGAGTTCTTCTTTTTTTAAGTGCATCCTAATTTGTGATATATTCATGATGAAAACATTTTATGAAATGATAGGCATAACATAATATGCAACAAATAAAGATTCTTTTTATTTGGGAGTGTAGATTTATATACCATTTGCCGTACGCAAACAGATTCAACTCCAAACCAGTTGCTAACTGCCCCCCGGAAAGAAGAAGCATAAAGAAAAGCAGGTGAAGTTTACAGTGTCCCAATCATCAAGAATCGCGAATGATTCGTAGCGATTTCATACAGATCTCTCCCATAATTCGTCATGTTAAAAATATTTTGGTTTGATATGCTTCAATAAAGATCGTAACTTCAAATGTATGATGTTGTTTACTATCAGTATCATCAATTCAAAGCGCTGAAAGAATTGGATTTAAACCGAAAAAGGTGTTTGACTGTTGTGTTTTCTCTAAAACATTTATGATCTTCGCTATAATTGCTTAATATATAATTTGTCGACCTTTTATTATTTCCTATCTATTATTGTACCACAGGTATGTTTCTTTGCCAAATACAGATTTTGTTTTGCTTTCGATCGTGGCGAAAAATTAATAAAGATTAACCATTAAGGCAAGGATACTTATGCAACCTGTTAAACTTTGCCTACTACGTGTGATTTTCAATTATTATACGAAAATAAGTAAGTTTTAGTTCAGCTTTTGAAACCTTTAGGAATTCCACAGGAAACCGAATGGAAAACTTGAAACCATTTTTTTCGGAACGCTTCGAGTGATTATGTAAGTACAATTACGATGTAATTAAAACAAAGCATGTTGCTCGGTGATTGTTTTCCAAAACTCATTTACGTATCGCTTTGGTGAGATTTGAAATTCGTGCTATTACTTATCCACGTTTAAAGCCACCACCTCTTACAAATAATGATAATCAAATGTTCAATTAAAAATATTTCCTGTTAATTTTTGTTATACAGAATTTAATCTGTAATGATTAAAGAGGTTTTCTTTGCAAACATGGTAAATTCGTGCTGTGTTAGTTTGCACGACGTGACGGCTGAACATACACACACATTTAGTTGTTGGTTAAATCGGAAACTCTGGAAGCTTCTTCGAATGTTATAGAACGTTAGTAAAATCTTGCACACGTTGCTTCTAGGACCATGAAAAATAAAAAGCAGTTAGTTCCAATCGTTTCGAAAGAAATGCTGGCAAATTTTTCTCTGTGGTGTGAACCTTTCCCTTCAGATATATGAGCAGCAACTTTGAGCGTGCTCGTTTTCGCAGTCATTATCTGCTACAGGCATCATAGTCAAGCTAGGAAAGTGGTTGAGGAATTTGTGGGATTTATTGCCAATGTTTTTGGAGCATCTATCAGTCCTCGCCATTTCGTCGTGATTTATTCAATGGCATTTCTCTTGACGCAACTCTATTCAAATGGATTAACAAGCATTATCACTGTAACTCCCGTATCCAAAGGCCAAATCTATACGATCAAGGAATTTGTTGACAAAGGATACAAGATCATTTATGAACAGCCATACTATTCTTATTCTCCAAACGTTGTATTTGGGAAGGAATTCAACTCGTTTGGCATATCTGCAGAAGAAGCTTTCCACGTGTCTGAATCCTGGGTCACCCATAACAAATATGTAAAAATGGCTTCAAAATCAGGCCCACGACTGGGTTATGCTATCTTACGTCAAATTCAAAAAATATACAAGCTGACATTCTGCAAATATTAAGAGAAACCAGTGACGAATTTTTCTGGTTAGAAGTCCCTCAAACGTTTGATAAGGGGTTGATAAATTGGCTTGTATCAACTGAAAACCAATACTGGTTAAAAGAGTCCATACAGAAAATTGTTTCATCTGGGTTATTCTACAAGTGGAAAGAGTGGAGAGATTGGCATGACATGCTTGTGACCAATTTTGTTTAGGCGTCATCCACATCAAACGTAACGCTAAAATCGGCGATTTTTAGACCACCCATCCACCCATTGTTTCATCCGGGCTTTTCTACAAATGGAAAGAGTGGGTTGATTGGCACGATATGCTTGTGCACAAGTTGCTCTACGATGACATTAGCGGAGAGCCTGAGATGGTTGAAAGCACAAAAATTAGAGCGGTGCTCATATGTTTGGCTGCACTACTTGGAATTTCGATCGGAGTATTTTTAATTGAACTAGAACTGAAGGTTAGTCTTTTGAAAATATATCCAATGGTGGGTAAGGTTCACAGTTGGATGTCACGAGCAACCGGTATGATGTGGAAAGAATTTTGCACTGGACGTTTGAATCGTCAGAATCATAATCTAGTTATTATTGTCCACCCTGCTGATACTAGTTCATGAGAACTTTGTATTTGGTATAAATAAACAGAACATCCAACTAGCACTTAATTTATAAGATATATATATATCTCATAAAAGAGCTACCATAGTATTTTAACGATTTAATAATCGCCCTAGACAGTACATTTTTCCTCAAAAGTTTACCTACAAAACACAACACAATAGATGCATATGTTAGATGGTTAAACATTAATTAATATATTTAATGCAACAATAAACTAAACATCTGTGACATTTACCTCGAAGGGTTGCTGACCACAGTAAACAAATTGTATGGTTGTCATTAAACAAAACTGGAAAATTTCGACTAATTTCGAAGAAAAAACAAAAACCATCAAACATCTGGTTTTAATTTTTTTACTGGCTAAATTGTTAAATATATCCTCTGTATTTTACTAATGTTTAGCATTGCATTTTTGACTTAAATTTTCTGCCTTTTACTACTAATAATAAGAAATGATACAAATCCTAGCTATAAAACCGTCCAAAGATTTAGGAGGTAATAGTCACTAAACCGGAGGTAAACTTGGTGTCTTGATTTCGATTGACGGATTCAACATCAATTGAAAACTCAATATTCACGAGTCATAAGCTACATAAAATAAATATGAACATGGACCCAAACTTTTTTGCTTTGTAAATGTGGATTGTTTGTTTTCTACTATGGCAGGTGGACCATAAGCACTTCATGCAACCATTGCCGTCATATCATAACGTAGCAAAACTCCAGTATTACTTCGACAGCCTGTCAAATCTTGCCAAAGAAGGGTGATTTTGATTTATAATACAAAAGTACAAAGTTGTGTTCAGCTTTTGAAACCCTCGGAAGTTTTAAGGGAAATAAAAGAAAAACTTAAAAATTTATTTTGCTGAACGCTTCGAGTGATTATGTGAACACAAATAGAGATGTAATTAAAACCAAGCATGTTGCACGGTGATTGCTTTCCTAGACTCAATTACGTATCGCTTTGATGAGATTTGAGTTTATTGTGCTGTTGCTTAGCCTTACTCTTCAGAGGGTCCCCTAGTTGAATCTAATAACATTCTCCTGGATAATTCACATTTACTACGTGTGTAAAAACGTTTGTGAGAAAAACCGGTATGAATTGGGATGCAATTATGATGTCATGGTAATTGCACAAAACCAAGGAACTCTGGTGGCCTGAAGGTAGTTTTATCCCATTTTGAACCTTTTCTACACCAAAAACATTAAACTCAGTTCAAAATTTGACCACTTGAAAATAACTTGCCATATTACGCTGAATTTGCGATTGGAAAAAGCACGATTCCTAAAAATCATAGTGCTTTGGTGAGATTTAAACTTGTCATGATTATAGTTAGCCAATATTTCTCGAATTAAGGAATCCATTTCTGATTACCAGAGTCTGATAAAAGAAGAATACAAAAGTTTCTATTAGGAACGTTTCTTGCTAATTTTTGTTATACTTTTTATATGAGCTTTATGTGCAAACATGGTGTATTTATGCTGTGTTTTTAGACCGATGAGGTGTTCAATCATACATGCACATGTTTAACTTTCTAACCAATGACCAAACGTGAAAGACTGGAAGGTTCTCTGAATACCATGGAATGTCAGTCAAGTCTCGTATTCGTTATTAATCGGACAGTGAAATATAAAAAAAACTACAAAACCAAGCCATATAGTCGGGATTATTACCAGCTACCCATTTATTGAAAACCTTAAAATAAAAATAAATAAATAATCTAAAGGTTGGGAACTTCTTTGAAGCCCACAGCTGCGCATTCACATTTAAGGAATATTGCAGTCTCACCTTAATTGCACAATAAACGCACAATCT